>JAUYWH010000016.1:15879195-15907723 GCA_034779795.1 Ctenopoma multispine | reverse complement strand
CAGGTAGCAGCCCAGCAGCTGTTTCTAAAAAAATCAGTTTCAGCACTAGGTGGTGCAGTCAGACTGTCTTACAAAAGAAAAACAGGACTCAAAAGTGCATGTGTTAGAAAAGACACATATAAAACCCAAATGTTTTCCTCTACATGCTTTGCTTTTGTTGTAAAATGGATGTCACCACATCTTTAGTTTGTTCTGGACATTAAAGTGGAAACTAGTGTCTGTTTTTTGTGGACTGCACCAGCTAATTAGAAACTGCCTGCTGACTTACTTACAGTATGTGCCAAATAAATCCTGACTTAATAGAAATGTTTTTTGCCACAGTACATAGAGGAATAGCAGTTACAGCTGTATTGCACGACTGTTATTGTCTTTGTGGAGCGACAGTGTTGCCATGGTTGTTCATTTTTACATTACTGTAGTTTACATAGTAAGTATTTAAATATTTATATAGGAAATACTTTTCTGAACTCCTGCACAACTGAATTTATTCCTATACTAACTGGTTTTTGGCGACCTGGGAGTGGTGCAACAAGCTGTAATCTTAACATTATAGATGTTAACGGACTGTGGTGCTGACATATGGCTAAATACTAAATAGCTCAATACCTAAGCATTAATTTAACCTGGTAAAAACAGTCACTGGATTTCTCTTCTGGCTTCCACCACCCTTTGAGGGAAATATTTGTCTATTTAGCTGAAAACGGGTTGAAACCAGTGACCTGCTGGTATTTTGGTGGTAACGGTGAGACTGTAACGCTGTGGACTTTACAACCAAAACAGTATGCTGACATATTTAAGATGCCCCATGGAGCTGAGAGGAACTTTAAGAGACCTGAAATCATTTGAGCGGGGGGAGTTCAGCCTTTATTTACTATCTATATTTTATTTATATTAACTTGTAGTTTAACAGTTGAGAAACACCAGTGTAAAAAAGCACTAATTGTCAGTTATGATGGTTTGTGTGGTTCTACAGTGAGAACAAATACTGTCCGTACATTTATTACAGTATGTGACAGGGTGACGGAAACTAATGGAGAGGGGCAGTTTAATCTGGAAGAGAGCAAAAGGTCGCCCCAATCAGCAGCTATAGAAGTGCTGGTGAGTCAGAGTGGTCTGGCAGAACAAATAAAGACAGGCATCCCCTGCAGGAAGCAGGTCCGGCTCTGTCACTTTCATATTTATGAGGAGAAATGAGGAGATGTTCTGCCAAACACCCACACCTCCCATAATTCATGTGTTTAATGCCTGTATGTGTAGCTTGTTACTGGCCCCAAACATCAGCCAGTTCCTTCCTCACATCCAGTATTTTACTGCTGTGAGAAGACAATATTATTCTGCCCATTATGAATTATTATTTCCACTGTGCACTGGAGCGGGATAAAAGGTAGAAAGCCCTCATAATAACATAAAATAATGGCTTTGGTGGTGGCGATGGTAGATTTGTGCGAATCCGATCCTCACAGTATTAGCACATGTATTTTGTTGCTTGTTTGTTCTTCTAAATTAAAACTTTATTATAATATCCTACGTCAGTAAACTACAGCCACCTGGCACAAAGGTCGGAAGAGATGCTGAGAAATACATGTAAATAGCTGAAGGTGTATTTGTTCTCAGGTCTGTTGGGAAAACATGACTCATCACCGTCGATCTAGCTGCTTTTCCTATTAAAAACACTTACCAGGACTTTTAGTATATTCATATTAGCATAAATACTATTACTGCCACTACTTGTACATTACTTTACTTACTGTAGAGTAGAACTGCTAGCTCAGTGTTTTAATTTTACTAATTATAATATTTGGATGTATGCATATGTGCTGTATAGATATAATGAAAACATGTAAAGCAATTGTTTGGCGAGGCCCAGGGGAACACCCCGCGTACGTACGTATAGACTAAAAGTCTATAGTTTGTTCAACAAGAGACCTCTGTAATCCGTTTTCGTGATCCTTCAACTGTTTGACACCATGCTCTTGTTGTCACAGTTAATCCCTTACTGTCCCTTTTCATGTGTGGGTGAAGTCAAGTGAAAGGTTGCTGCCAGGATGTGGAATGAATGTGGTTGGTTGGACAAGTGAAAAGAAGAGAAGAGAGGGAATAAATAAAGGTTAAGATCATTAATAAGTTAAGCATTACATCATTTCGTACACATGAATATGAAAACCCAGACGTACATCACTGTTTTGATAATTAATCTCTTTAACTACATTTAATAAATCTAGGGCAGAGCTTTTTCTTGAATGATTTTTACTGGACTGAAATTGTTGGAATTCTTAAGAACAGAGTTATAGAGAGATGAAAAAACAACATATCGTTTTTCTAATCTCTTTAATCATGCTGTGGCCCGTTTATGGTGGCTCCTCTTTCTGTGTCCAGAACACCACAATCATCACCACGCTCAAAAGGTCGACCTCTGCACTCCTCCCTCTACAAACAGTAAAAAAGTGAAGTTCGCTGTCTGGTCCACCATTGTAACTGCTGTCCAGTGGAAAACCTTTAATCATGGATGCCAGAAATAGTAAAGAAATGAAGACTTTCACCTGACCGAGGGAGAAAGAAAGGTCTCATTCTGTGGTACTGGGCGTCAGCTCCAAAACTGAAATACAGAACATTTATGGTAAAATAAAGTGTGTCCTTAACATTTTCACTTACCTATTACTCCATTCATCTTCTTTTGAGCAGTCTTTCTCTCCTGATTAAATAAAAGTTGCACTGCACAGTTTTCCTGTACCTGCAGCAGTCTCTCAGTCATCGTGCAGCCTTCAGTTTTCATTTGCTGTGTGTGTGTGTGTGTGTGTGTTCCTGTTTATAGGAAATTTGTTGTCATCCTTTCCGTACTGTACCACCAGCTACAATAAACAAGAGACAGAGAGGAGTTATGTAAAAGAAAAGCGAAACATTTGTTCCGTTTACTTCTGCAACACATGGAGCCAAATGGTCTGCACACAACGTGTGTGTAGAGAAGAAGCAGAGCGAGGTCCATGGTGGTCTCAGTTATCTGCCAGGCTTACAGTTACAATAGCCTCTACCACCCTCACAGAGGTCCCTCTCTCTCTCTCACACACACACAGATACACACACGCACACAATAGCATGCATCGCCCACACAGTGGTCACCTTAACATCTGCTGCTGGTTCATGTCGTTACAAAGGGACCACACACACACACACTCTCACACACACCTACACGCCATGACCCCTAAGTGGACAGAGCAGTGTAGTGAACCATCTCACTGTTATTACTACAATAACACACACTCCGCGCATGTCTTGTCTCTTGTCGTCACACTCCACATTCCTCTGGCCCCATGTGGTGACCATATACACCAGAATGTGGTGTCACGTGCACACAGATACACACAACTTGTTTTTAACAGCATTGTTTATTTTTGTTGAATAAGAAAAACTGACATGACAAAGTGTGTGTGTGTGTGTGTGTGTGTGTGTGTGTGTGTGTGTCCTTGGGGTCCAAAAAATTAACCACCATGTTTTAAACACACCACAAACAACGTTGTACAACGTTGAAAATGTGGTTTTTAAACCAGTAAAAGTCAGATAAAAGGCAACAACAGCATTAACTGCAATGTCTGGTAAACTGCTCAGGAAGAGAAACAGTTCAATGCAACATCACGACATGTCTTAATTGTCTAAAGACCTTATTACTTGCTTTGAAATTTGTCCTTGACTCATCCCTCTGGTCTGAGAAGGAAGCTTCAAACAAACCTTAAAGGATAATTCACACATGAAAGTCTCTTGAGAGTACTACTGCATACAGTATGTGAAAGCCTTTTGTGTTTCCAAAGATATTTCTTCAGCACCTGAAGAAATTAATAAAAGACAAGTCAAACCTTTCTTTTGAAACCATGTTATGAAGAACAGTAAGCAGCAACTGTATCAGGAGACATGTAGAAACATTAAATACAGCAGATTTTATCTCCCTAACTGACCCAGTTTGGTCCAATCTGTTACGATTCAAAGGGCTATAATTCCCAAAAATACAGAAATAAATCTCTTATCGTATATCAAATTCAAATTAAACCATATCTGGATACCAGGCGGAGAACTAGTATAAGAAATTGTTAGATTTTCTATGTGTCATCTTTGTTGTATTTCCTTAGTTTCCATTTTACATATGTTAAGATGACAGGTTTGTTACGAACATGGCGCTAACACAGACCAGATGAATTTCTGCAGCGAGGTCCTGCGAGATGGCTTTTTTTCTTCTTTTCAGCATGTGGACTTCTGCGGTTTGGGCTGGCAGGTCTTTGTGTTTGTGTGCGTTCGTCTGCATGTGTGAGTTTTGCATGACGAGTTTATGACTACAGTGTGGGGATATTTACTGTAAGAGTTGCCTGGATGCTGTGCATGAAACAGCTCTGCAAAATAAATGCTTACAGGAAACAAATGTGACCATTGAGGAGAAGTTAAACAAATAATGTACTGTAGATTATCTATTCTTGCAAAGTAGATGCTGCTGAAGTACTTGAAGGCACATGAGTGACAGGAAAACTACCAAAAAATAGTTTCAGAATTTATGTGTAGATATGTGGATTTGGTGTTAGCCAGTTATTGTCGTTCACCTTCAACAAGATTGCTTAACAACTCAATTGCTATATGTCTGTAAACTGTCATATAGCCTCTGTGGGTCAGGCAGGGGCAGCAAACTGTGACCAACATTTCCCTTAATCCTGTTGGAGCGTCACATCGAGTACAGGAAGTGTCAGCCGTTTAACTTATAACTTCTCCAGGGTAAACAGTCCCTCTCAATCAATCACAGATACAAATATCAGAATGGTTTCCAAACGCTAATGGGAACCAGATTTCTGGAAGCCTGTGAGGAATGTTTGGAAAGCAAGAGGATGCAGGTCAAATATGAAGGAAAATGTGATGTGTGATGCAACTCCGAAAGAATTACCTGCAGAAAAAGGTTTAGTTTGGATTTCCATTAGCCTGTACAGTATATCTTCTGTAGATATCCGTCATCCTGGGGAATAAAAAAGATCCTCTGGATATAAATACTTTGAGCTCTGAGGAATCAAGAAGGCTTTGGTCCAAATACCCTAAAAAACACTCCCCAAATAACTGCATCCAGAGGAAAATCTTCTATGTTTACGATGAGTGTGTGTATAAGAATTTGTTGTGTGGGTGGATAGTCGCGTGTGCTTGCATGTTTGTGACCTTTTAAATGTCCCATAATTATCTCTGATTGCCTCAGAGACCCCCGACTTCAAGGCCCTGTCACATTTACAGCTTGGCCATGATCGGCTCCCTGTGGAAACAGTTATCTGTGTTGAAATGAATTGTGTGCTTGAAATGATTCCTGTTTGTCGCATTTCCCTGTCTGTTTTACACTACTACTAATATTCGGTGACTACTATTTATAATCAATATAAATGTGAAGAACTCTACATTTGCATTATGCAGAACACACATTTTGTTTCTACTATAAATTACATATTTCACTGCACAAAAAGTTGTAAAACAATTGAAGTGATTACATTAAATTATTATAGTACAGAAGATCCAGTAAAGGTATAGTGAAGCACAGTCGAGTGAGATTATTTAGTGCATACAAATTCCTGTGTTTCGTATTCTCTACATGTACAAATGAACCTCAAAGAACATGCATATGTGTAATGTATGTTAGCACATGTAGTAGGGACATGTTGCAATATGGAGGAACATGGACATATGTCAGGTTACACAACACAGGGGAGAGGTTATTTAAATTTGTAATGACCCACATACCTCATCTGGCAGAGTACAACAAGGAACTGATAAAGACCAGAGCAAAGAGAACAAACAGAGAGCAGAGGGACTGAAAGCAGAAGTTTCCACTAGAAGCAGCTGGACCTGTGTTATTCTAAACACAGGGAGGGAAAGGAAAAGTAGGTTTTATTCTGCAACTCCTCCCTGGATGAAGGTTAACTGAGGGTCTAACTGTGTGTCTGTACAGGGTGTTCAGTGCAAATTTTAAAGAAAAATACAAAGTTTGGGCAAGTTAAGCTGCTTATTCAGCTATTATAAAATTAAATGAAAAATATGATCCGTTTGGTAGATAGCTGAGATGGCATAAACCATGCTGAATTAAAGTGAGAAGCATCTAGTATTAGAAATAGGAGGAATCAACTGATGGTGGTGCCACTAATCTCTGGATCGGGAAGGTACAGAGAGCACCAGGAGACACAGGGACACCAGGTAAGTATAAGACTGAATAAGGCTCAGTTAAGTGACAGCTTACTGTTGTAAGAGTGAGAGCTGAGTCCAGTTGGAAGAAATCTTCAAATGGGTAGACTGAGGTCCACATCCAGGATCCACACACCTTTCTTGTCCAAGTCCAAAATCAAACATCTAAAATCCAAAGCCAAATCCAACATCCAGAAGCAAGAGAACCAAAATAGCAAACTGACAGAGCCAAAGATGAGCAGGCCGAGGCACCAAATCAGGACAGATAAACTCTAGAAAGTCTGCATGAAAGCGATAAAAATCTGGCAGAGAATCAGAGTCAAATTGCCTTGTTAAAAACAAACGGAGCAGGTGAGGGGACTGATTGGGTGGAAGAAACCACTGCAACAGTTCACAGAAACCGGCAGATCTGAGAAGAAGGCAAGATAGTGAACTCTCACAAACCAGGACGTCAGGGCTCAACCATGACAAGAGCAGTAAAACAGTGAAGCTGTGGGCTGCAAACCAATACAAGAAGCTGAAAGACACTTAAATGCTCCATCGAACTGAGAGGAACTGCAGTGTCAACTGTGGAAAAACTCACTGCAGTGATTATTATTTGTAGTGACACTAAACACAAGCAGAATTTGGAAACATAACCTTGAAGATAAACATGAGTAACCAAGAAGAACATTGTTATTGCTAAGAAATAGAGCGAGATGGTGATATACAATTTTATTCTCTCTTTTCGCATAATCACAAATACCCCAAATCCCTAAAGTGTGCTAAATCTTAGCTGAACTGCTTTTTGATCATTCATTAATGGGCACCAGAATGTGCAAACTGTCAGAAGTATTTTGTGGACAAAATAATGGGAGTTTATATTCGATAATGGTGAAGTAGAAGAGAAAAATGTTTTTTCTTCTGTAACCAAATGACTGGTTTTTAATGTTGAGAAACTCCACAGCTGTCTGCCATGTGGGTCCTGCGTGGTCTCTGACATAATTTAGCCTGTTTTACCGCATAAGAAAAGCAATGAGAGAAAACCCACCAACCCACATAAGACCACCATCATGCTGTTTCTTCATTGCAATGATGATATACAGGACACAGAGCTTAAGCTTTTTCAGTCACACTGGTTGTTTGGCAGAGCTGGAGAAGGGATGGTCAGTGTAGTTCATAAACAAAAAAACTCTCAGATTACAAAATAGAGGATTGGCAGACCAATCATTGCCTTAATGACAGAATCCCAAGAGTTTACAGAAAAGCAGCCTTTCCACAGGTAAACCAAACACTAGGTGGGAATTAAATCCATCCTTAAACCTATTTTTGGAAAGACTAAACAAATTTCTCCAAATGAAGACTTATGTTTATGTAACTGTAGAAAATACAGAATGCAAAACTAAACTAACAAAGTTAATTGCATTTAGTACATATTCCGTTAGAATAATCCTTATTTTTTTCAGCCTTTATGTAAGAGTCGACTGCACATGTGTTGTCTTATGTTCTGATTTATGCTTCTGAGGTATTACTCATTACGATTTCTCACCAGGCTTCAGTAACTGAGAAGAAGCATTTTATTGGAATTAGCATTAAAAAGCTGAACCAATTCACACCACAGTCTCTGGTGCCAATATGGGAAATGTAGGAAAATAAATCAGCCAGCGTTCTCCAGTTGCAGACTAATATTCCTCCAAACTCCAAACACATGGTTATAATAATGCAAGACTGAACTTTTCCTCTCTTGCCATGCAAAGGAAACAAACATACAATACTTTAATTTAGTCTCTATATTAAATGTTCAGTTACTTATTAAAATAATTTGACTGCAGAGCATCTGGAGGAAGCTGTTTCACAGGCAAATTTTTTTCCTCTGGTGGAGGAGAAGTGTTGCTGGGCTGGTGCTGGGCTGGTGGTGAGGTTAAGCAGGTGACATGCAAATGGAGAGTCTGTATTTTATGTGTAAAAAAATTTTCGTTTCATTGGGGCAAAATTAAACCGGAGCAGATCTCAGGAAAGGAGCAGCAGGGGGGGGCTCTGGAGGCTTCAGCCCCTGTCCTTTTCCCCAGTCTATCAAAGGTACCCCCTCAACATTAATAATCCCCTGTGGTGTGCCACGTTTTCCTACTGACACCTCAAATCTCTAAACTAGCACGTTGTCATCATTTTAGGGTCAGATTATGTGTATCTGCCATTTTATGAGAACAAATGCTCCACAGATAAAATGCCGAATAAGCTCATTCCTTCGATTACTGTCTCCAAAGACCTGAGAACTCATCAAAAACACTTTGTGAAGAACCATGAAATAATGCAGGATTCAGCCATGTGTGGAACAGACATTACATGCCTTCCACTTAATATCTTTTGTTTTCTTAAGTAATAAAACAACAGTGTGAAAACACATATTTCACTGTACAGAACAAAGTAAATCAATCAAAAAGCAATTTGTGTGGGAATTAACCAGCATTGCTGATGGAACTATTGCTTGATAATAAAAAAAAAAGTTGATAGAATTGGCCAGCACCTCTTTGCAGTAACTCAGCTTTAGCACAAGTTTCCTGGCAGTACCACTGTGTTGACACGACTCCAGGAAGTCACTGCGTCCACGCTGTTGATTTCCTAGAAATGGTAACTCCCTGTAAAACCACAAATTGTCATTTCTACCCTTCTATTTGTGCATGGATTAAACAAATCAGATGCAATGTGTTACTGTCAGTTTTAGAGGCATTTGCAAGTATATTTTTAATTATGGGCAAGCCAGGTTTATTGTTTCCCCCCTGCTTCGAGTCATATGCAAAACTAGACTAATCGGTTTTCCTGCTCCATCTTTGGACTCTTTAAGTCTGCAGAACAAGCAACAGTATAAAGACACTTGTTATCGACCTATAACGTTGTTAGAAGACGTTTTTCTAGTGTATCAAAGTCCAGTATTCACTCTCGCTTTAGCTCTGTATTTGACGCTTTAACCAAAATATCCACTGTTTTCATGAGTTAGTTAGTTACTTAGTTTGTCGTCCTCAGCAGGTAGCGTACAGTCTATTCTGAGCTTTGTCTGGGCTGCCCGCTTTAACTGGAAACGGGGTTTAGAGTGATGACAGTGAACCAACAGGAAAGTTACAGACTCCAAAACCAAACAATGAGCTGAAAGACTAAAGGATCTGTAGAACAGGAGGGAGCTGCAGAGAGAGTGATAATTCTTACTATGTACAACTACATATATTGCATTTCTGACTCATTGTAGAAACTATAAATGATTTAACAACGTTGTTATAATATACTATAGTCACCTTAAAGGGCAGGTTAACAGTTTTTTCATTTTTTTGTTTTGATATTCTTTAATGTAGAATGAAGGAGTTGTAATTTTACAAACTTTCATCAGTAACAAAATATTTAGGCCCCATCTCACCACTATAATCAGTTTCTTACCTGTGTAGATTTCACTCATAGCCTCACAGAATATATATTTATTTGCAGTCCCTTGCTGACTCACTACACTCATTGCAGCAGGTGTGATCCCTGTCTTCATACACACATACAGAATAACAGTTACCTTAGCCAAAGTGAAAGGCCACGTCTGTTTTTACAGCTGTCTATGTAATGAGCTCTTTGGGGGCCTCTCTACTCAACGGTTAGCTAACGTCTCAAATTGTGTCTATGTACATGAGCATGTGTCTTTAGCTTAGGTAATGTCTCACTGTGCTACCTTCTACTCCAGTAGATTTTATGTCATTATGACTGAAATTACACTACCTGACCTCGAATTTAAAGTGACAGTGAAGGTTTGGAGAAATCTAAAGGGGACATAAGAAGAGGAAATAAATCTGTTGTATTTTCCACAAAATTTTAATCTTATCTGTAGTAAAAAGTTGTTATATCAGTGAAAAAAACTTCCACTTAGTAGTCATTTCTGGGACTTTCAACTACATCTCTGTGGATAGAGAAGGAGCAGTATTATCTGGGTCGCAATATAATAGTACGACAGTAGGAAAACACACATAAGTAATAAAAAGTAAATCCCAGCAGTCTTTTGAGACCCTAACCACAAATATTATAGGGAAAAGGCTATACAAGAAAATATTTGGTTTGAAACTTGTTGTCAAACTACATCAGACAGCAGCAAAATGTTAGATGCTGGAAACAGCTCCAGCTGAAGATGGAGTGAAAGGGTGGTTATTATATGATGATATCATAATTTAAATATTCTATAAATAAAAATTAGCTTTTAAACATTGTTTTAATATGTAGATGTGCACTTCCACGCTGTAGTGCTGCATTAGTTCATACACACAAAAAGAACAAAAGAGTATAAAGTAAAATCTTGAGAAAGAGTCTCTCACCTCCATGCAGCTGATCAATCACATGAAGTGCATTCAGTGGGATTGTTGGATTGTCACTGACAGAAGTTGGTGGATGTAAGGGGAGAGAGTTGCCAAAGCAAGTCTGATCAAGTAAACTGACTTGAGGGAATCGTCAACATGATTCATCCTTTGAAAACCATAAATGTCTGTTGATATTTTGGAGCCAGCCCCTTGAGGAGATGCTGAAGTTCTTCACAGGATAAGTGAAGTAAATTTCAGGGAGCAGACTGACAGACCAACATTTCTATCCAACTGTCTGCAATGAAATCTGAATTATCTGAAATGCACACAGACACAGCTCTCCTGTACAGGCATGACATGACATCACTGAGTCTGCAAAAGGAACTGGTCCCGTAGGTTGCCTTAGCCACAAAACCGTTAGTCCTTTACAGTACATCACAGCTACTAAATTCCCAATCAGTCAACCATGAAGTGTTCATGTGGAGAGAGGGAGAGAGAGGTGTTACATCCTGATAGTTAATGGCTTGCAGGAAAAGAATAACTTATATATTAGTACTTTCAGCCTGTTGCTAAGCCTGTGGGGCGGGAAAATTAAAAATATATGATCCAGTGAAATATATTGCACCTGGAAAGTTGCACAAAGCACATGTGGTCAGAGAGTTTCTGTTGGCTTGATTTGGTGTTTTCCACCACATCCACAGCACACCATGCCCTCCTCTCACACTTCTCACTTCACTTCCTTTGACTTAGCAAGAGCAGCTTTTGTTTGTCTCAGTTTCCCATCTTGGAGATTTCCGTGTTCCAACTGTTGAGGTTTCTCGCAGCTACACAACCTTCAGGTTAACTCAACCTTTTTCAAAACCGAATGGATAAACGCCTGGCTCCAAAGTAAAGACACTGCTGCTTTTTCTGGCAGTACCTCCTGATGAACTTTAGTTGTGTTTTTGTTTCAGGACAGCATGTTTACAGGAGTCTAGGATTAGAGATGCTGAGCCACTATAATAAGTAGAAAAACAGTGATTAAACTCATCCAACAAAGACCCTGTTGTGGCCTCTGGCAAACCAACACTAACAAATGATTCCTGCCAGTACAAACACGACTCAGCTCTCCTGCCCCTTTTACCATATTACTCAAGTGACTCTTAATTGGATCAGATTTGTTGCTGAATCACCAAATGCTGCTCTAACTGATTTGTTGGTCTAAATTCTATATGGCGTAAAGACTAGAATGACAACAGTGACGAAATAAGGTGTACTGGTAAGGTAATGAGTCACATTAGCTCTCAAAGGTTCAGATTATCCTATGAGAAATTTCTGTGTATTTACCCATCCAGCAAACATGGATAATCAACATACAATGTTTTTCTTTCTTACCTCTTACTGGTGCTGTCCTCCCTACGCTGACTCCCAGTTAATCTTGAGCTGAGTTCAGTGTCTTAACAAAAACATGATGATAATAATGCATCTATTTCTTAGTTAAGTGATTAAAATGTAATGACATTGTTTCTTTTGAATATTTAATTGCAATGATTAATAACAACTAAAGGAGGTTTTATAAAGTTTAGTCTCAGTTCTAAATGTATATTTATAATATTTATTTATTAATTTAAGGGCTGAATTTTTATTTCTTTTTATTTGTAATTTACCTTTTCTGTATTTTCCAACACTGTTGTTCCAGCGTAGTTTTGCAATTGCACACATGTACATGAATATCCAAAGGCCAGCTTGTGTCTTTAAGGATTACAGGAAGTGTGACTTGCTAGCTGCATCTGTGTGAGGGAAGAATAATCATATTCACCACCAAATTTTAGGCTATTAGTCACCAGTCACTAACCATATCTGTAAACATTACTTCTTTCTCCTCTCTTTTTTTTTAATTCATTCAGCTTTTTCCCCTCTTTCTCCCATTGTCTCTTTGTTCCATCAGTGTTTCTAACAGCGGGATGTGGTGACATCTATAATCCTGCGTGCCTGCAAATTTGTCCCTGAACAATTTAGCAGCAGCCATGCTGAATTATTGCTTCACATGTGGAGATATTTCGCTGCTGGAGGTCTCCCTCACCACATGTCTGATGAAAAACCTAAGTCTAATGTGAGCATACAGCATAAACTAATTACACATATATTAGACACATAGTATCTTGAATTTGACCTGCTTATTCCTGCTCCATTGATTCAAACAGTAATTTTGCGCTTCGGTTTTGCGGTAAATACAGGAAATGAATTTGTCACGGGGGCTGCAGTGAATAAGTGATTTGGGTGCATGTAGGTTTTTGTTGGCGATCGGGTTCCTAACATCCCACAAGGCCTGTCATGTACCAGCACTAAGAGAGAATAACATGCTGTGAAAGTATCATTCACCACAGCCTGCTGCTTGGAGGCTAGCATATGTTTTATATTACAACACATCTGCACTTATCTGTGTCACATACCAATGATTAAACACTGATTTTCAGCATGCTATGTGTCTTAATCTTAATTTTTGTGCTCCCCATACTTTCCTGTATTCTACTGTAAACGTGACAACTCTAGTTTAAAGCAACAGACGGCTATTTAGGTCACCGACAGCAGACCTCAAAAAAATAATGAGAAGAGTTGACATATGTTTTAAATTAATGACACTACCACTCCTTTTACTTCACAGCGTAACAATAGCACTCTGCTTTGGAAGTACTGACTAGACTGAGCTGTTAAAAAAGTTTTTATTGATGTTCGATGCAAGCCAGTTGCACTTCATAACAACAAGACTCTAAACACAAGTATTGTCACAAAACAGTATGCTTTCCTTTTTGTAAAACATTTTTTAGACGAGTGCATCATCAGACTCAGACCTTCTTAAAAGTTATTATTGTGCCATTCTGCTGCTATTCTATTACAGCTGTTGATATGCAAAACTGTGGTGAATGTGATGCTCCTGCAGCAGAAACTTTGTAGTTTTTGATTTTAGTACTCAACATTATTGCTATTCACTTATAAAATGATTTACATTTCTTTTTGTGTACGAAGTAAACAAATTGCATATGTGTTAATTAGAATTCGACTTCTCACTGCTTTTAGTTTTTTATGCTAAGCTAGGCTAATTACCTCCTGGCTATAATAATAATAATAATTATTACATAATTTATAGGTTTTTTTATGGGTAAAAAAACATTATTAAAACATTATTCTCCCTATCTTGCTCTCGAAAATACAGTAAATCAATACTTTTCATACCTCAATCATGTTTTCACAAACAGGAGTCAACAATAGAGCTACTTATTCATTTTAGTTTTTTGTCTAACAACAGCAACAAAAGTAAATACTGTGTACAATATAAAATGAAATTCCTACTGAAACACAGATGATAATGCTTACATTTCTGGCCAGTAAACTGAAAAAATATGTTTTCAGAGTACCTGCTCTGAAATTCCAAAAGGCAAGACTTTATGATCCAACAAAGTGCCATCCATTAGAAAAGGATCAATGTCAATGTGAGAATACTGTAAGTAGAAGAAGACATTTTCTGTCTGTTTAGTAGTGCATGGAAGTGTAAACCTTTGAGTAGCCTGGATGGAAAACCACTACCACTATTGACAACCCTCCTATTCGTTTTGCCCCAGAAGGCTTTCATTGCTTCTTGCTTCTTAAACACATTCTTTACTTCCAGTAATTTCAACTAGGCAAGATTTAAAATTCAATAATTCATGTTTTTAATTCTGTTAGAAGTTCAAGCTGTACCTACTAGCAATGTGGACTACCAGGCTGTGGCAGTAATTCTGCCTTCATGTGGTCCTGTGCGTCCTTTAAAGCTCCACCTACATTTAGATTTGTTGCATTTGATCATAAAGTTCCACAGTCACAGAAAATTACATTATTGTGTCACAACAGATGATTTTCCTTCAGTTCATACGTAACTATAAATCGTCAGGTCCTTGTATAAATCACCTCTGAGTCCATGTCTCAGTCCATGTCTCTACTGTCTCTTATACCCAGCAGGACCCGTCTCGGTCCGCTGCTGGGTGATGATTTGGTCATGAGGGTAAGGCAACCCTGGACTTCCAGGGGGGCCTGGTGGTCCAGGTGGCCCTGCAGGCCCTGGTTTTCCCTTTGGACCCATTGGTCCAACTATGCCAGGGAGACCTGTCTGACCCTGGATTCCTGGAGCCCCTGTGAGTCCTGCAACCCCATCTTTACCTGGGAGACCCGCATCACCTTTCTGGCCCTTTTCACCTTGTGGTCCTGGCATACCAAGAGACCCTTTTGCTCCTTTGATCCCCACTGCCCCTCTGTTGCCACTGGGACCTGATTGACCTGGGTCACCTTTGGGCCCAGTGGAGCCCTTCTCCCCGGCAGATCCACGGATTCCCATTCCCCCTTGGTCCCCTTTGGTCCCAGTCAGTCCCATGGGCCCTTTTGGACCAGTCTCACCACGATTCCCTTTGGGCCCTGGTGGTCCAGGAGCACCTGTGGATGAAGGAAAATGAGAAGACGTAAAAAAAAAATAAAAATGTGCACATGCTTTTCTGCTTCTATGTGTATATGACCTCTACCGTGCCTTTTAGTATAGTGAAGTTTTTGATGAGTTGAGTATGGTGAACATCCACGAGTTTCATCTCCTCCATCACTATGGACAGGTTCCTGACATCCACATCTAGTCTGACATTTAACAATATGTTCTGCTGCCTCAGTGTGTCGGCCAGGTGGAGGAGTAACAAGACAGTGTTGTTCAAGTTCTGCAGAAAATAGAAAAAACAGAAGGAGAAGTCAGGTAAAGAACGATTTCATCCACAGTCTGGGCTGTGTGACAAAAAACACAGGACAATTTAGCTAGTACTGATGCACCACTTCCTCATTGCTATAACTAGTAGTTAGGCTACTAGAGTAAAATCAATAATTACAACCTGTAGTTCTTCCGTGTGTCTGCCCAGGCGACTCTGGCAGGACGAGCTCTCGATGCTGATATATTTGTACATGCTCTGGACGTGGCTCACGGTGGCGTTGATGCTGGAGGACACTGTGTCGATTTCCATCTCAATAGATTTCAGGCGACCATCCAAGGCCGAGAAACGTTCACCTGTCCTGTTCTCATAGTACCTAAAACATGACAGTTGAGTAAAGTTGCACTGTAACATTTACAGAACAACAATAATACTCTCTATTTCTGTGTATTTCTTTGGCACATACTGTATAACTGAATAATTGCAACTACAGAGTAACAAGAAAAGTATTTGATAAACATTTAGTTCACAGTCGACTGCTGAGACTTCTCCTCGTGTCCAACTCAGGTTTTTATTTGTACTGCTACTGGTATTGACAGCTGTGCATTTAAATTATTTTTTTTAGGAGTAAGCGTTAATTAATAGTGTGTGTGTGTGTGTGTGTTACCTGGAATGGTAGTGAAGGTCATGCATGTTCTCCTCATGCTCATCCATGAAAGACGTCACATTGTCGAGTTGCATCTGCAGGTTCATTACCTGGGGAAAACACAGGAGTTGAGCATCACCTTACCTAGACCTTTACCCAAGTCTAAACCACCACAACAAAATGTCTAAACCCAAACTTTCTTTAGGTTTAATCTAAAGCTAATAACACACACACACCTGCTGAGTCAGGTCATAGTACACTTCAGTGGACATGACAATTTTCTGGTGATCTGCTATGACGCTGTTCTGGAGATTGCGCAAGGTTTGTGTGGTGCTGCTTGTGTTGGATTTGATGGCGCTCAGAACTCGACTGTAGTTCTGCCAGTCTGTGGTCAACTTCTGGAGCACCAGAGTCTCCTCTTCAGCTTTTCTCTGAAGGGCATCTATCCACATTGTGCTGGAAAGCAGAGGGATAGAGATAGAATAGCCTTTATTGTCATTGCACATCAAGTATACAATTAATTAGTTTTGCATCTCTGGCCGGTGCAGCAGTGAGAGGTAGAGGTGTTACTCTCATAAAATGTGCTCCGTTCACCATCTATGTAACAATGTCATGCTGCAGATAAAATACAGTAACTCTGTGTTATAAGTTACATTTTGGGGTTCTTGTACAGTCAGTCAATCACTTCTCAACAACCACTGGATTGCCTTTTAAATTTTGTGCAAATTATTATGGTGCAGAGAGAACAAATCCTAGCGACTTAAGTGATCTTTTGACTATTGCTGACACCACAAAGAGGTCGACATTGTTGGTTTTCAGTGAAATTTGTCATGTTTCATATAATAGAATAATCAGACAGTATAAACTCATGACCCACCACTTAAAATTATTATTTACACATGAACAAAACAATCTACTGTATGCAGTAGGGGTGTAATGATTATCCAAATTCACGGTTTAGTACGGACATGGAGTTGAAAACATGGAGAACAGTCCATAAACCAAACAAGCTGTCCAGACATGGGAATAACAAGGAAACACAAGAGGAAAAATGACACAGGAGCTGTGAGAGCAGAGCAAGAGAGCAGGTACAAAGACAGGGAGAAACTGGCAAAAACAAACTAATACATGACAAATCAAAATCCGCCTGTCCTCTATTATTAGTTTCGCAAGCTAATACTCATCAATAATCAGCCGATCAGACTATACAGTGTTATTTCAGCAGTTTACACACACGCCCTATTGTAAACAGAGGCGAATGATGGACATAAGTTTTCCTAGTTAATGAAGCATGTAAACATTATAGGAGATATCGTCACACTGTAGGAGTTTCTGGTGTTATTTCACAAGAACTCAAAACAAATGGTTTAAATCCCTGTTGTGACACAGCTGCGCCTTTTTTCAAATGTAAAATGTACAGATATTTTCATACTGCATCTTATTATTCACCTCAGTGCCACCGTCGTGTTCACTTGCTGTGCTGTAGCTTTGATGTCGTACTGATCCTCCATCAGAGTCTTCATCTTCTCTTCAGTTTCCTCAATCACATCTTTCCAGCCTTCCACCCGATCCAGGTATCTCACCAGTGACTGGTTAAGAAGCTTGATAGAAATGAGGTGGTTCTGCATGTCACGAGTCAGCTGGTTGGTGGTGGATTTCAGGGAGGTCTGACTTTGAGTGGCCTGGTCCAGGTCCTGGAGGAAGGCGAGGGTTAATAAGGAAGTTAGTAGAGTAATAAACTGTATCCTATCTTGGTTTAGTTTTTTCCGATTCTACTCATCAGCATTACAAACAGTGTCATCCATCATACCTGCTTCTGTCCCAGTATCATTCTCTGGATGTCTTCAAACTCTCTCTTGAGCCTGTCAAGCTCCTCTCTGCACTGACTCACTCCAAGACAGCCTGAACGGTTAGAGGTGGAGCTCAGATCTGAGAGATGGAGGCAGAGAAGAGGAAGACAAGGATGGAGGACATAAGGCAAAGAAAGAAACTTTTAGAGAAGTTCTATTTGCCTAAATGTGATCTGCTGGTAATCATGCGTGTGTCTACTTTACCATCTATTCCTTGTTGAGCCTTGGCGATTTTCTTGTGGTAGATGGTCTCCTCTTTTACCAGGTTCTCAACTTTCCTAAACACTGAAGACACAGGGAAGCTGATGAAGTTAAATGTTCAGAAATTTAAATAAAGGCATTGTGTTATTCCACAATATGGGATTTACCTTTCTGTGAGGGATAAAATGTATTGTTCTGTTCTCTGCTAAAGCAGTTTTAGGTTTGATAATAAGGATGATGAGGAATTCAGCCATCATCTTTAAACACATAAAACAAATGCTAATCAGGGAGTTAACGGTATGTAGAAGACGAACCTGAATGGTCACAGAATTATTAACATCAGCGGTGGCATTAACAGGAAATAGGAAGTTATTAGAGGAGTAAAACAGGAAAATGTAATTTAAGCTGTGACAGAAAAGTTTTCATTAGCTAACAAATTTAACCAGCTGGCTGTGTGCTGCTCCTCCATATACGTCCCCAGAGAGCAACAAGAATTTAGTGAATGTGACTTTTTGTGTGTACACATGTGAGACTGTAAGTTTGCATAATGTCGGTTTGCAGACTTTTTAATCATCATAGCCCCACAGGGGATTAATGTAGGTCTGTCTCATAGTGTGTTTGCATATATAAGTGTTTCCACATGCGCTCTGCACATACCACCTGCTCTGCTGTATTAGCTTCTGAGACAGTGACGCTCAACGTGGGTTTTTGTGCAAGGACACCTAAGCAATATTAAAATGCATGGATTCAATAAAACTGTCACATTTGCAGTAAATCTATGCATTACCGGTGTAATTTTAAATACTTTGTACAAAAGTTTAATTAAAAAAGATTGGTTTTTCCATGAAGTGAAGAGATAAAGATCTGTTACCTCACTCGACACATATTCTGTTATTAAACAGATATTCAGCAGGGAGTGGAAAATCCGAGGTTACTGTTTATCCTTGACACATGTACATCTGTTGCAGCCAAGTGCAATACTTGTCTGATGATAGTTTTATTACTTTTTAGCATTTTGGTGTTGAACAGTTTTAGTGGAAATAGATAAAAACATATCAGTTTCTGCTAAAACACTAATAGTATGACATGGCATGGATATTATTGCAATAGTGTTTTGATGAAATTGGCTAATTTCCGATACATACTATATAAAATGTTACTATAATTATGTTTCCCCCAGAGAAAACTGGGACTCACCGCTGTACAGTCACTCAGCAGTACTGTAATGCGTCAGAGCACAACATGGAATTGTCAGCCGATGGTGGTGTATCTGCCATCAGCACTCTTTTTTTTTTTATTCAGTTGTGGATGTTTTAAGTCAGTACACACACTCAGGATTTGAACAGTCAAACACTATATTGGTGGACATATAAGTACATCCGTATAGGGGTGATTTGATTTGTTTGGTCACCGATTTGACAAAATGGTGGATGTCAGTTACCGTTGCATTAGAGGCAGAATCCAGACTTTAGTGAACATGCAAAGTGTGTCTATATATTTCTAGCATGTGAAAGATTACAAAATGGTTTTATGCAGTTCACAGCAGAACAATAAATATACTTTACTGTCTTTCTGTACGTGAACACCTGAATACAAACTCGTATGTGTGTTCTGGGATTTTGTATCGTTCAACTTTCAAACTCAATAAAAAGCGATGTCAATGTGAAAAGCATCTGGTGCCACTGAGCAGCTGTCGGGTAACACATGGCGCACACCACCCAGTGCAACATTTATTTGATCTATGCGAGCTGTTTTACTCAGACACACATACGTACATTCAGTTAAAGTCTGATATTTCTGACCTTTGCCCACGACAAACCTGCTTCTCCTCTTAATGGATGATGCTTTATTTTCCATCTATGTCACTAAAGAGACTCTAAATTAGAACGTAAGTCTTTCCAGGAAACCCCACACAATTTATAATTGGTACCATTTGCCATTTTCTGGAAATATCCTGGTAATTTACTGCTAAATAATTAGCTGTAAAACCAGTGAAATTAACTAACAAACCTCAGGACTGCAAACAACTGATTTGACTGCTGTGGAATTAGAGTGGCCGGCCTCTCTGTGGGGAAGTCAGACAGCTAATGTCTGCAGTGTAAATAACATTTTAGGCTGCAGCATGAAAATCAAAGTCAAACTGAGCTCACCAAGTGATGCCAACACTGCCACGGTAATGATGAGGAACACAACGAACCCATAGAGGACTTTAACAGCGAGCTGGAGAGAACTGCTCTGCTGGCATCTCACGCAGCCTCCTCTAGTACGACCTGGAAATACATTGGATAGAGACACACAAACTGTTGGATGAATTAGGGTTAAATATTTTATCTGTTATTGATTGTTGCTTGTATGTCTGTGAACTCTGAAATATGTGAAATATAAAAAATTAATAATTGCAAATTCATTGCTCCATCAGTGAGGAGCAAGCGGTCCAGAGGCAGCAAAGCAGGCACAAGTCATGATCCTGCCACCTGCCATCATGTTTTATTATGCTGGAATGCAGATTTGGTCTTCATCAGTTCAACTTTGTTGTTGTCTAGTCACAGAACAATCTTCCAGTAGCCTTTGGACTTATGTGCCTGGCTTTGAGCAGACTGTAGACTGACAGTAATGTTTGGAAGAGTGTTTGCTTCCTCCCTGCAGCTCTGCTCTGCACATTTTTTGTTCAAGATTCTCCTAATGATGGACTCATGAGCACTGATATTATCCACCTCAAGACATAATAGATAAATGAAACGTAATTGTTTTGGTTCATTTCTTTAATTAGGTTCTTTTTCATTTCAGGACTCACATGAAAATCTGACCATGTTTTATGTCATGTTTATGCAGAAACAGAGAAAACTCTAAGGGCTTCACAAACTCTCAATGCACAGGAGGATTTCCATCGCAGATGTACAAACACACACACAGAATTCAGAAGTCAAAGTGTCATTGGCGAAACAAAACACACACACACACACACAATCAATACAGATCACCGTGTTTGTTGTTGTTAGACTTGCATGTGTGTACGTTATGTGGCCTTCACCTCTGAAGGAAGGAATTTCCTCTTCCTCTCCAGTGAGATCCTCCTCTGAAAAACAAGACAAGGAAAACACAATGTTCTGCCACAGACAAAACTAACTTGAATTTCTGTAGTTGAATAGTCAAAAATACTTAAAATAGGATTAATAAAACGGTGAGAATCATTCTAAATATGGTGTTAGTTTCTAAGCACAGACAACATAAGTCAACATAAAGGAATATATCATTCTGAGCTTACATTATGTCACATTCATGGTTTATAATAGAAGTTTGCTTCTTGTATAGAAGCTGACTTGGTCCAACATTCATGAATGATGACAATATTGTTCCATATGCATTTAATTGGGGGGGGGGTCAGCCTCTAGATTGACACACTGGCTGATATGTTAGACAGCTCGGTATTTTAAGCTTTAAGCTGAATAAATAAGAGATAATTAATCGTAATTATCTATTCAGTAACTGGCCTATTTACCTTTCTCCAAAGAAAAATAAGCTGATTTCTTAAAAGTCTTTGTGGTTAAAAACCTCAGTGTCTGAAGTCTACAAGTATGCAGATACATGCAGGGATAGACTGACAGGTGTGGGTGTAATAAACTGGCTCGTGTATGTTTTGTAGCTTAGGACGATAGAACAGTCTGACCAGTACCTTTGAAAAGCTGATTCTCATATCCACCATTGTTGTCTGTCAAGAAGAAAGAAAAAAGACACAAAACAGACATTTAGAAAAATGAACCCCACTGAGTCACCAGCAAGTTTTATTACCCTTGTTATAAATCATACAAACCAGGTGCCTCACAATACCCCAAACACTAAACTCCCCCCGGAGTCTCGGTACTGTACTGAGTGTGTGTTCAGGAAAAACATGAGGGCTGCAAATGTTTTCTCTGAGCTGTTCCTCACTCAGGAGAAAACCCCCGTAGTGAGAAGCATGAGAAGAATGGTTAGTTCTGTGTGTTGATTCTGTGTGTGGTGTGGAGGTGTATGTGTGTGTGTGTGTGTGTGTGTGTGTGTGTGTGGGGGGTGGGGGGGGGGGGGTATTGTGTGTGTTTATGTGCACATGTGCCTAAGGACGTTGTCAGAAGAAGCATGTGACACCCACCGAAAATAACCTGAGGGCTTAATAAACTACACAATTAGCCGCAGACTACATGCAACTCCGTGTTCAACATACAAAGTGACAGACGTGTTGACAGAGTCCAGACAAATGTGGTGTCCTTTAAAGGAATCTGTGTGCTGTGAGCATTAACCATTTACCTGCAGGCTTAACATGTGACTCTGTAAGTTTCTAACTTTCCCTTTGTTGCATACAGAAAGACTCTGAGTCTACATCAGATGTTGCAATACTCAATATGAGAAAAATGCACATGAGCAGATGCAAAAAAAAATGTTGTCGCTCAAACTGTGTGACCTTAACTTACTTAAGTGGAAAATTAGTGAAACTGTATTAGTGGATTTACTGATTTGCAGTTCATGTTGAGTTCTTAGAAGATCTTTCATGTTTCTGCTGTGTTCGACTGTTCAAGCCAAAACAAAATGATGCAAAATGTCTGCTGTGCTCAATAAGAAGAAAGGTCAGGCCTCTGACGGGGGGAGAACGTTCAGCAGTTCAGAATCTACAGGGGGTGGACATAACGGGCACGTTACAAAAACGTCACCTACTTTAAGCTCCTGAACATGTGGCATAAAGTTTACGTCTATGAGAAGCAAATAACAGAGATCAAGCAGCATGATGGTATGTGGCACAAACAGGGTTAGCACTAAGATGTCATTTGTGAATATAAAGTTTGGTTCTCTACAGAAGAAACATAGAACCAAATATTAAAAAATCTCCAAAATGATTTAAGTAAACACAACAGTGGGTGTGAATGTTTATTTGAGTGAGCGGTGGAACAGCTGAGGTCAGCTCTGGGTGGACGAGTCACCAAACACTCAGCTGTATCTCAGCGGTTTTGACTTTACTGTTTTTTTGGTTTACTTTCACAACTCTTTCTAGTTGCAGTAGGATAAATCCACTATACGTTTACTACATAGCCAGCAGCAAAAGAACCAGACAAGTTATTCAAAAAATATTTCATCCCTTTGCTGGATGTGATGATTGTTAGTAATGAGTTTCCTGTAATAACTTCATCAGGTGAAAGTAAAAACACTGTCTATTATCAGCCCGAGCATATAAAAGAATTATATATTAAAACTAATACAAATACAGTAAGGAAAATGAATTCATAAAATACAACATATGTTTGTTGTACTGTACCCAAGTGGCCAAAGAGTGTATTTCCATATTCTAAAGCAGTGCTGGGGAGAACTCATGCTCCTCAAAAGCCACGGTCTTCCCTGCCCTTCCCACTGCTGGTTACATGGATGGTATGGAACACGGTGAAGAAGACAATGGATCTAGTTCTAGTACAAGTACATATCGAAATGTAACAATACTCGTCTAAGTCTTGTTTCCCAGACCTTCCCACCCTGATAAAAATACATTTCTGAGAGAACATCTGGAAGCTGAAATTCCAAAATATAACAACCAGTATCCACCAATATCCCACAGATATCCTTCGGCTCCTCGGTTATGTTTCTCCTCCTTCTTTCCCTCTTAACGGCTCCATTCTGTCCTCATGTTTTTTCCTCTGTCTGTCGCTGTGGATAAAGCCCTCTTGTCTGTCTTAGTTATTGAGGAAGTCGACCTGTCCAACACACACAGAGAACAACTACGCTGACGGCAGCTTTACACGGCCCTATCAGGTCACACCTCTACAGTGTTTCACAAAGCAACCTGCAGCTTTGCCAGTTGATCCTTTTCTAAAGCCTTTTAGAAAGAGTTAAACTAGCTCTTCTGCAGGTAGGTCTGCAAAGGTTCACTCAGGTGTGTGTCATTCATTAAATAGTCCTTGTTGTGGCCGTGACTTCATCCCCAGAAACCAAAGCCGGATCTAAACGAATGTATCAAAGATTTTCTCTTAGAATAAATAATCGTTGAGAATCTGCATAAACCTCTCGTGACGTTTTTCGACACACATGTTGGTGGGAATGGTTGGAAACGACTCCACCTCTTAGAAACACAGCAGTGTTTCTCTCTTCTCATTGCAAATATTTACCATATACCATAAGTTGGCAGTAAAATAATAAGATGTGCGCATCTCGTTATACATTAACACATCAAAGTCAGGTGTGCCACTGACAAACTGCCGCAATGTAGTTTAACTGCTCTTTAAGATCAGGTTAAACGTGGTTTATTTTCTGATCCAGTGTTCTACAAAATAAACCTGAAGATGCAGACATGAGGAAGGAAAAGTATAGTTTCAGCTCGACTTCTGCACACACAGAAAGCTGAAATAATTTATGGCATCGCGTTTTCTGGTACGATTTAACCTTGTGCATGGGGCACTCATGTAAAACAGGACTGGACCTAATTTGGACGCACTATTGTTTGAATTATAATGAAACATGAAACACAGCCACAAACAAAATGTGCACAGAAGAGTAGGCAAGAATGTCAGAAAGACAAGAGAGACTGTGGCTGTTAGAGCTTATGGAAGCATCAATTGAAGGACATTTCTCATTCCTGCTCAGCTCACTGGCTACGTTTCTGCTTCTGTTTTAAAATTTCAAGTGTAAGTCGAACGTTAGAGAAACAGTGCCAACGTATTTATGAAAATATTCTTTACAGAGAGTTTTCAAACGCTTCTGATTACGTCTGTAATGATACATGCAGAGGTGAAAGCAAGGTAGAGTCCTGTATAAACAAACAAAAAAATTCCCACATGGAGTCAGTCAGCCTTCATTCCTCCTTCCTCTCTCACCATCAAACCTTTGGCGTTTGTGAGTGTAGAACCAGGCCTGTACTTGAGTCGCTTAACCATCAGCATCACTTCACGTTTGCGGTTTCTCTGTGGTGGTTTTCTCTCTGGAGCTGTTGGACTTTCCCATCCTCTCACTCCTTTCATTCCTCTTGTAGACTTTACTTTCAGCAGGGGATTGCGCAAAATTTTATCCAAGACTGAGTAACATGACCTGAATGCACCCTAACATCACTCCACCATTCAACATGCAAATAGGGATGGCTGCTCCATATCAGGATGGATCATCCTGGATTATTTGGATGGATTATTAGTGCATTAAAGGTATTTTGGAAATTCCCCTCAAAGATTTCAGCAAGAGTCAGGAGAAGGGCCCTGCTCCTAATCAGGGTGGAGGTCCTGACCACAACTACTCGTAAAGCCAAATGAGCTGCTTTCCAAACCTCTTTTGACATCCAAGTCGTTTAGGTGCCCTTTGACTGGAATGTGTGGTCTCACAAAGCTATAAACGCCTGGTATGTGTTGCTGGAGACTGCAGAGCTGAAGTTATAGACAAGTCATTACTTGGGAATGTTCTTTTATTGTGGTTCAGCAGTGAAACAAGAGTCACGATCCCAGAAACGCTTTATGTTTTCTCAGGACTGAACCACTTTGGACAGCCAAACGGAGACACAGAGACAAGCCTGGATGGGTTTACAGGGCTGTGAGGCCAAAGGGTGTGTACAGTATTCTCTATTATTTATTTGAAGCCCTCTCAGTATTTTCTCACTTGCCCTCAAATTTCACATGCTCACCATCTTAGAGGAACTTTCCACAGAGATTAATTAAAGGTAGGAATAAGCTCTGCTTTCACAGAGGAAGTTATGATGGTTTAAAGAGGGCAAATTCAAAGTGCTTTGACTGTAAATGTGTAATGCTGCCACAGCAAAAACATAAGGCATTAAAAACAGAAGCGCCCGCGTCTCCGTCTCCCCTTCTCTCACTCTTTCCTTCTCCGCTGCCAGTCATACACCTGTCTCCTGTCCTCCCCGTTCCCCTTCTCTCGTCTTTGACTCTCCCCTCCTCTGCAGCCCTGTCAGGAATGTATGAGGCAGCATGTTTTGTTCTGGTTGGGCACAGCTGAAGTAACTCTCAGCAAGACTGGAAACCACAGTAACAGACCTCCTGTACTGTATATGTTGGCGTTAATGTGCGGTGTCGTCTCTTGGTGAAGGCAGCTTCTCTCCTTGAGACAGAGGCAGAGGCACAATTTGATCTGAGGTGTGATTATATTTACTTTTGTTAACAAGCCCACCTTCATTTCCCGTCATTTGTCATGTAACAAAACTTCCTTCCTTTACCTATAGATGCCACTAGGTGCCAGATGTGATCATCTAGGTCATCATGAAAACTTAATTGCCCGTATACATGTAAATGTGAATGATTGTTTGTCTCCCTACGTCAGCTCTAAAATTCGACTGGCAACTTGTCAGCTGCAGCACCGCAGCAGTTTAGATGACTTGATTTTAAGCAGAGGGTCAATGTGTCACCAAAGAACAAGTATACTGGAGAAATAGGGATTGAACCATCAACCCTTAAAGGGCAACGTGCTTCATACCATGAGCCACATCACTGCCTAAAGCTAAAAAAACTTCACCAGATGTATGATGCATGTAGAAGATAATGAAACAGTGTTGTTCTTGTGTCTTAGGTAAAGTTAATGGTAATGAATTTTTTTTGCATCATTTCAGGCTGTTGACGTACATGTAGGATTTCTTTCTGCTGCTGTTTGCTTCTGCCCTCTGACAGGTCGCCTTTTTCATGTTGCTCAGATGTTTCGTTTTCACATTAAGGCAATCTGTGGTAGAACTTAGCACGTTTATTAAACGGGGTTGTGGTGTGCACGCACACACAGAGAGGATTAAAGCTAACCGATCAAAGTCTCTCATCCAAGTACGACAAGCTGGCACTTTCTCAGGAACCGCACTACCGAGATTCAGAGAGGATGAGAAGCATATGTGCAGGTGCCTGTCTGCGTGCCACCATGACAGATATTTTCCACACTATAGGAAATGGAGCTAAGTATTGGTAAGAAATGCTTTTTCATCATGAGCAAAGAGAAAGATGTAGTAGGTCATTTGAGGAAGTAAGTTTACCTTTCATGATTTCTCCTTCAGTAATTCTTGTCCAGTTGAAGCTGGACTGAAGCTCCTGTTGCTGATTATTGGGACGTTGCTTCTACCTTTTTCCCACAGAGAAAGCTGTTTACCTGTGGGATGCCTGCTTACTCATCCATGCAAAATTTTCCAGTAGTTTGTCGTTTTTTTTTTAGTGAAAAAGACAAAAGTTGCAAAAGTCCTAAAATGTCTTAATTCCACAGGTCTGAAAATGAAGAACACCTTAAAAATCACTCCATATAGGATGTGTTATGTTTCGCCTGCGGCTCTCTGGCATCATCCCTCTACCATCCAGAGCCTGCGAAAACTAAACTTCCTCAGACAGAAACCATGTGCAACTTTGGAAAGGGAGGGAGGGAGCGATGAAGAGAAAGACGATGGGTGGTGAGAAAGAGCAAAGCAGAGAGAAATAGCTGGGAGTGGAACAAAGAAACTAAGAGATGAGGGAGGGACTGAAAACAGGACAGAATGAAAAAAAGATAGAGGGAGGGTCCATGTGTTTTGTGGCCGAGGCTAATTGCTAACAAATGTTTGAATGTTGTGGAGCAAGCACCTCGAATATCACACGGTGATGGCCTGTGAGACAGGAAAATAGTTTCCTAAAGCGCGCACACACACACACACACACACACACACACACACACACACACACACACACACACACACACACACACACACACACACACAGGTCAAAGCTATAATCCCTATGTGGCACCAGCTCTCAGTCTTCTCAGTGTGCTCCTGCTAACACCGACTTCAAATGTTAATGACTAGCAGCAGGTGCACTAACACATCCGGCCATCCAGCTGACGAGGCAGCACCAGAGCCAGCTCCATTATTTAATCTTCTCTACTGCTAGTTTGTATGTGCAGAAGAAGAAATGAGTCTATGCAAGTACAGTATATGCAATGTTGTGAGCATGTGTGCAAGACATGAGCAGGTGCAAGCAGGCAATGAATCAATGAGTACATAAAGGTTCAAGCACATGGGATGTTGTAGAAACAATGAAGCCCCTTAAGACAAATTTTTGATTTGGACTATGTCTAGTGAGGGCAGTGGGAGGATGAGTAGACTGTTCAAAAGTCTGATGGCATCTGGGAAAAAGCTATCGTGCAGGCTGGTGGATCGGGCCTGGATGCTGCGATAGCGCTGCCAGATGGGATGAGTGTAAACAGTCCATGTGAGGGGTGTGAGGGGTTGAGCATGATGTAGGAGACCTTCCTGATGCAGCACTAGTGGAAGATCTCCTGTAGTGAGGGGGGGAGACGCTCCGATGATGTTGCCACCTGTCCTCACAGTTGTTTCTGATCGGCCACTCTGGAGTTGCCAAACCAGACGGAGATGCATACAGTGCTACACCAAATGTTGCTGTATCTGATGAGTTTCTGCAGCAACGGGTGGAAGCATCAGAGACGGACGTCCTCTGCATCCTCGCTTTCACAGAGGATGTTCACAAATATTATGGCATCAGAAGCTACAGTTTGTAAAAATGGGGATTGTGTGAGGTAATTTAAAGGTGTTCAGATGACCAACTACAAGTTCCCTAATGAGCTCAGTTAATGCACACACACACACATACATAGAAAGTCAGTTTGTAAATGACCCTAAAACATGTTTAAGTTTATTTCTATGGTAGCTTTATTTATGTGCCTTTATTTTTGTAATTTCCT
>JAUYWH010000016.1:15859792-15877570 GCA_034779795.1 Ctenopoma multispine | reverse complement strand
TTGTTTTATAAAGTAATGTGAATGGGACATAATAAAGAGCATCAGACCATCAGTAAAGCTGTTTTTATTCGACGGGAAGCTACACAGTTTACCCTTAAACTGATACCAGAATCATCCAAATGTTTGAAGTCAGTCTGTGGGCTGTCGGACACGGGTCAGTCAGTTCCACCAATGGGACCAATTAAACTGGTGATAATGATGTTTTGTGGTGGAGTTCAGCTTCGCTTGAGTTTATGTTGAAATTTTGAAACTCGTGCCACCGGTTGAGGATTGGGTGCAGAGCTGCATGGTCTCAGTTCAGTAGTTTGCTAATTAATCCCTGGAGCAGGTTGGCACAGTACACACACACACACACACACACATGCGCTGAGTTAGTGGAGCAAAACACACGTATGCAATGGGTCACGCAACACATAATTAGGTTAGTCACATTGGATCTGCTGCTGGTAACTGAGCAACATGAACTGAGGTCCAACAAATCTTTGTTCCACATGTGCACAGTTGACTTGTGTAATAAAATCTAACTTACATAAGTTGCTGCAATGTGTCATTTTAAAATATTTGTGTCGTTGCCAGACTGGTAACTAACAAACAAAGGAAATAATAATCAATCTGATGTGCCGACTTAGTCTCGCATCAATAGCACTGCTGGGCCCACAGCTGTAAACTTTATTTACTGTCAACAATAGAAACTAATAAGATTTGAACCTGCAATACCTGTTTGGTCCCTCGGAGGCAGCAGAAACAAGCCGTGAACACAAACTAGCCGACCTGTTTCATCGTGAAGTTGAGTTCTTGGCCACAAGGTGACTTAAAATCTGATTTTCATTCTGTTTCAGCTCTTTATTTGGTCTGAAGTAACCCTGGCTCTATATGGCTCCACTACGCTCAACATCTATTTGCTTCTGGGCAAGTAGAGCACAGCACTCTGGAGCTTTTTCACCGAAAACAGCTGCAGCAGAAAAATGCTGTGAGAGCAGTGAGGCCGAGCCAAAGCAATGAACTAAACCTGAACCTGACAGAAAGTATTAGTGACTTTACATCTTGATCCCCTTTCATTTAACCTTACGTGAGACTGAAAAGCAAAAACACGTAAGTCGGACGTTTTGACTTGAACTTCTGCAACAGTGACACCTGCTCCATGCAGCCATGCACCATGATCTGTGTGCAGTGATTGTAACCAGTTCCAAACAGTCATTTAAGCCTGTTGTTACTCTGAGCTTCTGTTTTACCACACTGAGCAGTCTGCAGACAGTGATGGTGGAAACAGTGAGTGAAACACCAACTACGGTCAGGTGTTACTTTGCTACCATTCCCAGTTAACTCTTTTAAGTTATCAGCCTGTCCACTTGTCACTTGATGAGCAAAGTAGTCTCTTTGTTTTTATTATTCTTATGCTTCTGAAGGGCTTTCATTGTATAAACTGTGCTGTATTAGTAAAAGATTGATCGATTTTTATCTTACATGTAATGTTATTTTAGATTTGCTTACATGTCTTGTAACTGGATTAAGATGCAAACACTTCCACTTAATTCTCTCTCTTGCGGCGTAAGCATTATGTAAACAAAGAGGAAAGAACAGCTTAATCAGTGTTAAGACCTGGAGGGAGGAAGGAGAGCTTATAAGCATGAAGTTCCTGCCACCTAGTGTCACATTTGGCTTTTACACTGATGAGTAGGCCGTGGAGTTCCAGAGTTTTGTTGCCATGTGTTTTCTTTGTTTATGTCATTCCAGCGGAGATCTGAAGAAACATTACAGGAGCATTGCTAAGTATTCTTGTGATAGCTTATATACTACAGAGGCTGTTTTTTTTGTCCAACACTGCATCTTGTCAACATAGAATCGCTGCAGATCAATGTAGTGCAGACACGTTTTCTCACAGAGAGAAAATCACAGGTGTTTCTAGGTGTCAGCAACATGGCATGAATGAAACACCTGGACCAAACATGGGGCGCCTGAATGCAACGTAAACTACAGCCATCGTTAATGTAGATAATTGAACCTGTGTTTTTCCTGCTAATTGTCTAACGGGAAGGAGGCATTTTATTTGTTTCTACAGGAAACTGCAGAACAGTAACAGAAGGGTGTGTGTGTGTGTGGGGGGGGGGGGGTTCAAAAACTTTACTGCAGGAAACCAAACACACACAAAAAAAAGCTGGATCTGCTAAGTGTTAACGAGGCCACATTGAAAACCATGCATCTCCAACTTTGGTCGTTTTGTTTGATGAAAGAGTCAAATGGAACCGAGCTGTTTCTCTTAGCTCATGTTAGGCTGAAGTTTTGACAGGACAGTGGTGAAACACAGAACTGGGTCCAAACAAGACTGACAAAAGCAGCTCGTAGGAACACGGCACTTTCTGTGAGTGTGAGGAGGCGTTTGGGAATCCACATCAGCAGAGGAGCTGAAACATGAAGCTCACGTGTGACGGGGTTGTTTGGTGAGGAGAACTGAGTCAAGTCGTGTCACATCACGGGTTAGTAATACTTTAAACAAAACCGTAATCCTTAAAAAACAACATTTGAGGCCTGTGTCATCTCGTGGGAAGGAGGTTCCAGTAAATCAACTGCACACACGCCTGTTTTGCTGCAGCTGTGAGGACCCTTGCTCACATAATGCGTATTTGTTAGAGAGGGAATTTTGAAGTTGTTTAGTTGATTCTTTAGCAAAAATCCCAAAGTCTCAGGATCAGACATGTCTTTAATTTTACAACTGACATTTAAAACTTAATTCAAGACAAACCAAGAAAACAACTGGCAGGTCGGTGTTAGAAAATAAATGTTATATAATGTCTTATAAACAGCACAATTTAAGTGAACGTGTTGTAAAACTGAAAATACAATCGGATTTGTGTAAATTGCAGATTAAAGAATTGTGCAAGTGAAGTTGTTAAATGCTGAGTCACGGTCAGGATGAATCAAATGTTTGTCTTCCTGCTCAGCAGCTCTGTTTGCTGCTGCCAATAAATTACTGAACTTCTGGAAAAGTCCTCAGGCTCAGCATCGTCAGGTCAGGTTGGATTTAAGCATCACGTCGGCAGGAAAATCATTTCTGATTTCAAAATAAGAGCCTCAAAAAGGAGCAAAATGGTTCACTCTTGATGGGAGATCAGTTAATTTCACTGTAATTACTGGTTTTATATTGAATAAAGAAATTTAAATAAAATATTTCCCCTTTTTCTATCTTTATTATCATCTAGGCCTGAAGCATTACGAACAACAACACATTACATATTAAATAAGAAATTAGCCACAGTTACTTTTCAAAGAAACATAACGTGTATTTTTATTATTTGTAGAAAAGACTTTTTTTCTACCCTTTTTTTTCTGTTACTGATTCCTAAAATCTCTTGTTAAATACACATGGAAGTTTTCAGTATTTTATTAATTTCCCACAACAAGTGCCTGCATAAATATTTAAAGCTACAGTACAATATGCAACTTTTGGGAATCAAGCTAGCTGTAGCATGAGTCTCAAAATCAATCCAGCCAGAGCATCAGATACTAATGCTGTGTCAAAACCATACATTCATTCGGTTTGTCAGTGTTGTCTGTGCTGTTCTGTGAGTCTGTGTCACATGAGACTTTGACAGCACCTTTTATTTTGAGAGTAAATTAGTAAGCTGGCTAATTCTTTGATCACTATCTCCAAAAACCTGAAAACTCCTCAAAAACAAGTGGAGATAATACAGAGTTCTACATACAGTATGTTTGGATCATCCATATGTAGAACCAACCAAAACCAGTAGTCCTATATCCGGAGGAAGCCTATTGACTTTGTTATACCTGTTTCCGCCTCTGGACACATCTCATTTTTATTTGTACAGTGTTAACACAAGAACTAGTCATGTTATGTTATGAGAGTTGTCTTCTAAGATGTTTTTCCACAGGTTAGGATAAACAAAAAAAAGAAATCATACTACAGTTCTGATAAACCTACAGGGTTTGTGGGTTATAAACCACACATCACCAAACAGTGACACATAACTTCATGACAACGATTTATTTTGAAGGAACAAACAGGAAAGGTGTTTTTGTGTTACAGCACCCTGACGGCAGCGGGCAGCGTCTGCAGGCAGCATGCCTGGTCAGTGAATCACATGTTGGTGTGCGCCGTCCCCGTTATCCGCGGGTATAAATGCGCGCAGCAGAGACTCCGGAGCAGCTTCAGACGGTCTGGAGTCTCAGGAAGCAAACAGAGGTGAGTCAGGGGAGATTTTTTATTTCATTGTTTTTACTCTGCAGCTCGGTGATGCTTAGAGGATATTATTCCATATTTATTTCCAGTTTTTACATTGTTCTAATAAATTCTAACAGAATCAGGCTGTATTTTCTAGGTTTAGATGATCAAATGTCGTATTGAAAAAAAGCTTTTTATTTATTTATTTTTTACATTTTGGTCCATGCAGTTGTTTTTCTTAATGCAGAAATGCTGACTTCACTGCTGAGCAGGTGACTGCTGTTTGTGTTGCTTACTCATGGGTGTGACCTCCATCTTTGGATGAAAACAGCTGGATTAGTGGTGGTGTATGACATCATGGCACCGTGGTTAACTTTAATACAGGCGTGAGACTTTAAACCTGTTTACACCCGGCAGCACAGGAACAGAAACATGCTGTGTGACGATGAACTGACCTGCAGTTCAGGTTCAGCAGCCCTGCTAATTTGCAAACACTTGTAGGACGGTTATTGTTGCAGTGAGATTGAAGAAAGAGTTTTTTTTACTACATTTTCTGTTTCAGAATTGACCCTCATGCAGCAGAAGCATGTGACAGGTGAATCCTCTGGGTGCAAAGATCTCACTTAAAATGAGGCCAGTGTCCCATTTGATGTACACGGAGCCAAATCCAGATTAGCTCATTGTTCCGTCTTCTTTTTCTGGCATGGGAAGAATAATTGGTGCAGAAACAGCATAGTTACGTAACAGTATATTTAGTTTTATACATGGGAGTTGGATGTGGAGCCACTCGGGTTAATGCACGTTACATCAGCATAAACAGAGAACGTCAAGCAGATAAATAAAAGTGAAGTGAAAATGAATGAAAGAGATTATATTTTAAAAGGCTACATACAGTTTAAATGTATGTAAATCTATTCAAATACTATTAGTGCTTATATATTTTCACAGTAATTTAATGTGTTCACCTGTTTCTTTTGTAGCCAGGTTCCCTGCAGCTGCTGTTTATTTCTGCTTTCCTTCTCTGGCTTTGTTTTCTTTCTCCCCCCTGGACATTGCTTGTTCTTTCCTTTGCACGTCTAAGCCCGCTCTTCTGTTTTCTCATGGAAGAAATAATAATAAGTAAAGAAAGGAAGTAGGCTGCTAACAAACAAACACTCACTGGTTCAGTAATGACATCACTGTGTTGGTTCCTGTGCTGTGGTGTTAAAAGTGTTAAGCTCACGAAAACACGAGGAGAAAGTGAGACATTTGTTTTTAGTTCCCAGGTGGGCGTCCAGTCCTGCTGGGTCTGGAACAGTTGGCCACTTTTTTTTATTTTATTTTTCACTGCAGATTAAAAATGCAGAGATGCAGGAAGGTTTGTACAGCATCTCTATCTGTAATGTAATAACAACATTTTGTTCATCCCAGAGACAAACTCCCTATTTAATGCAGTTCACCATCTGCACTCAATACGTTTTACAAAACGATCGCACGGATGAATCTGCAGAAAAACAGAATGGGGCGGGGCTGTGTTTCAATTCAGATGTCAGACGCTTGTCTGGAGTCCAGGTTGCATTCTGAAGCTGTTGTTTTTCTTCTTTCTCTTGGTTGGTATAAACTGCTGGTTGCGGAAGAAGATGCACCATGACGGGTTAGGGTTAGAACAGAAGGTTAAACTGACCAAAGTAACTGTACTTTTATGTCCACGTTGCTAACAGAAAGGTACAGTCTGTAGTTCTCAAGGTCATACCGTAATAAATTAACAGACGGGGTCGGTACCAGCAGTTTACTATATATTTTTGTTTTTCATGTTCATAGACTGAACACATACAACATCTGTGCAGTAAGCCTCTGACACCTGACCCGAACCAGATCCAGCCCCTGTCCCAGTTGTACTTCTGCAGCCAGGGACAGTTGTCATGAAGGATGATTTATTGCACGACTGTTGTAGCTGTGTAACTTAGAAACTGGCAACTGGGTGTACAATAAGACGTCCTCACACAGGAACTGCCCTTCATCATTATAGTTTCAGACACAGACTGGTTGCAATTAACTGAATCATCTTCATGACCAGTGCGAATGCTCACCTGCTGATGAAGCCCACAAGATGTAGCAGGAAGCTCTAGAAAACTTCAGAAAGTGGACGGGGGGCTAAGATTTTCAAGGTCACATCAGCGATGTCATTACTTTAAATGACAGACTGGTAGATGCGTGTGGAGACAGATAACAGAGATTAGACTCTATGCTGCTTTGAAAAAGCTGCACAGAGAGGAGAGAGGGCTAATCCATCTGTCTGATGACTTTCTCTTTCTGTCTTTCTGTTCTGATCTTCTGTGTGTGTGGGGTGTGGGGGGGGGCGGTCCGTCACAGTCACTCTCTCTTGAATCTGTCAGTGTTGTGACATACAGGCAGCTGACCAAGCACGCGTCAGGGGCAGAATGGGTAAACAGAGAGAGGGCCTGCTGTTCTCCTTTTTATATAATGCTATTGAAAGGCACAGTTTGTCAAAGTCACAGAAAACACTGATCCGAGGTCAGTCTGGTGCTAATGTCCTTGCTGATGGATCAGCCGTTGAAACTGGAGGCGAGGACAACAACCCATTCAGCAGACACGACTCTGAATTATTTATGCCAATCGATTGGGATGGTTATTTTTATATTATGCTGGCTAGTGCTGCAAAACTGCTGAGCCGCCATGCTCAGGTTCTACTGCGCAGGTTTCTGTTCAGCTTGTGTCTCCCTCTAGTGGAGATGGAGGGACAACACCAGTCAGAAGCCAGGTCACTCTGAACCTTTCTTCTTTTTCCTTTTGGGTTTTCAGGTTTTTCTCATCATTACCTGCTGACCTTTTAAGAGTCAGAGAGGATGTTGATGATGATGATGATGATAAAGAAGAAGGGGTCGAAGTCTCTGGCTGTGGTGGCTCTTCTTCTGGTCTCAGCCAACTGCATGCTCCCTCCATCAAAAGAAGACCTTAACGGTAAGTTTCCCCGCACCAGCATCACATAACTTTAATGGTAAGGGTGAGCTTAACTTCAATACATCATTCTTTGTGTTTGAGTATCTTTAATTATTTTTATTTTATTATTTTTCAATAAGACGTGTGCACTGCTGGGACAGTTACATTGATTTTTTAATCCTGCCATAACACTGCAGCATGATTAAACGTGACCAGCGACGTAGCAGAAGTCTGAAAGTGTTGTTGTTCCTTTTAGTTATGGGATGTGGTGGCAGCAGGGGGTGAAGAAAGAGACAAAGAGAACAGTTTACTATACAGAAACACTAAAGAAAAAATCTGTTTCCCCGGCAGAGATCTCCCTCCAGGGAGAGAAGTATCTGGATGAACAGATTGAAAACGCCATTAACGGCATCAAGGAGATGAAGAGTGTGATGCAGAAATCTTCTCAGGACCACCAGAGGTATTTGGACGCCCTGGAGAAGACAAAACAGGAGAAAGAGGTACGAACATGGTGTTAGATATCAGAAACAACCTCCACAATGACACTGTTTCTTTATGTTTTTTCCACACACTGATGTAAGATACAGCTACTAGACCAGCACAGTTTTCATTACTTTACTTAGTCAAGTGTTAGTTATTAAATTAAAAAATAAGTGTCAGCAAGTGACTCATGATAGCACAGTTCATTCTTCATTTATTGAAGCTTCTTTTCAACTTTATTTTCCTAGAGAACAATAATGCAGACAACTAATTATGTGGGTAAACAATAATCGTTGTTTTTGTCTGATCAGCTCTGACACCAGTATTTTTCAGTGACGAACAGCTGAGAGCACGATGTCAAAAGCTGGAGCTGCAAGTAGCAATTGAGCGTGTCAGTGTGTCTCTCACCACATTATTATTAAATGTTCAGACAAAAAGAAAAGCTAAATATATTTACAATCTGCTGTTGTAACCTTAACTTAAGGATTATAGGTTTAAGTTTAAGTTCTGTCTTTGGTGCAGGAAGCGATGCATACAGCTCAGGAGATGGAGGCCAAGCTGGAGCAGGAGGAGGAGGTTTGTAACGAGACCATGAAGGCTCTGTGGGAGGAGTGCAAGCCCTGTCTGAAGAGCACCTGCGTTAAATATTACTCCAAGACATGCAGCAGCGGATCTGGATTGGTGGGACGCCAGGTCAGCCACTCACATTTACTCCTATCAGATAGCTTTGCCCTTAGATTAAAATCAGGATAATGGCTGCCACCTTTTCTAGTAGATATGATTGATGTGTTATATCTGCATCTGAGAATCATAGAATTACTTTCAACGAGAGTAACTGCATATTTTCTACAGTAATGAAGTTATAGTTTTCATATATCTGCAGCTGGAGGAGGTGTTGAACAGAACGTCTCCTTTCTCCATCTGGATCAACGGGGAAAAGATAGACGTCCTGGAGCAGGAGGGACGGCGACAGAACAAGGAGTTCAGGAACCTGGAGGAAAAATACACGGAGATGGCTGACGGCGTGGACAGCATATTTTCAGACAGTATGAAGGTACTGTCTGTCTGCAGAGTCCGTCTGTAGTCAGATCTCTGCAGAACTGAGGAGAAAACTGATAGTGAATCTGTCTTTGTTGTGTCCCTAGTGCCTCAGGTTTCTTACTTATGGAGGTGTTTTCTTAGTGATTGAAGACCTCACATGATAAAACTTTAAAATCTCCAAAGGGAATTAAAAAATAGAATTGGAAGGTTGTTTGCAGGTCATTCTGTCTCCTTCTTTCTTTTTTCTCAGGTGGCTGATCACATTCACAACGACCCCCCAGTCTTCTTTCTTCCGGGTTTCTTGGCGCCGTACACTCGCCGGAGCAGAAGCATCCGCTCTCTGTTCCACAATCCTTTCCAAGGCTTCCAGAGTTTGTTCTCCCCCATGATGGGAATGGGCAGGAACTTCTTCTCTATGGACTCCATGATGGACATGGACACTGACACTCCTCCTAATGAAGGTGGATGTTCTGACATCCTACACATTCAAATAAAGCTCATAAGATCTCATGGACTAACCCTCAGTTAAACTCAACGTATTGACAGTTATACTCAACACCCAAGTTGTGAATTGCTGAGAAAAGATTTTCCAAACTGTGTGTGTGTGTTTGTGTTGTTGCAGACGGCAGCGTGAACGAGGATGTGGTGATCACCAAACCTTTTGGAAACGGCAGGATGACGTGCAGGGAGATTCGCCGCAACTCAGCCGGCTGCCTCAAGTTCCGCGAAGAGTGTCAGAAGTGCAAAGAGATCCAACACATCGGTACAATAACTAAGAAAAACAATCCACATGTTTTTAGAAATGTGCCGTTTCATTTAGGATGAGCTGCTTTTCTCAGCTTGTCGCTTTGAAAACATATATTACTATAAACTTTTTCATGTGCATCGTATTTAGTGTAGTAATCTGTACTGTGTCACCTCATATACAACTTCAGTCATGATACTCGCAGTGTAATGTACAAGCACCTCTCAGCAAACATTTATTGTTTATTCTGATGGGTTTTACCTGCTGCACGTCTCCTTCCAAGACTGCTCCGGTAAGAATCCTCTGGAGGGCCCGCTGAAGGAGGACCTGGAGCGGGCCCTGGCGATCGCCGAGCGGTTCACTCAGCGGTACAACTCCCTCATGAAGAGGTTCGAGGAGGAGATGTTCAACACCTCCTCCATCCTGGATCTGTTCAACAGGCAGTTCGGCTGGGTGTCGTCTCTGGCAAACAACACAGAGAGCAAGGACGGCATCTTCCGTGTTCAGACAGTATGTAGGCCTGCTGTAGCAAACTTAATCTCACGTACTCGACAAGACACTGAATCCCCAAGCTGTCCAAAAAACCCACACGCTGAGGTAGTGCAAGCTCAGTGATCAACTGGTCCCAAGCTTGGAGAAAACTGGGGTACTGTGTCAGGAAGGGCATCCGGCATAAAAACTGTGTGGTGTCCCCCATGGGATAAGGTGGAAAAAAAAACATGTTTTCCTGTTTCATTGTTCACCAGAGCATATTTCTTATATATTTATAGGGAGAATAAAAGCACCATTGAACCCATGATTACTTTAAGATAGAGAACCAGCTGACATGTTGGGAGTTTTTGAAGTATTAAAAATTCTTAGCAGTTGTTTACTCAAAGTGAAAAGATCTATTGTGAATTAACCTAAATTGAGGCTGTAAAAGTCAGTATCTGCCAATTAAATATGCATATGCTCATTAAAATTTTACTGCTAATTTTTATTTTCAATATTTTAATGATTTTGGTCTATAAAATGTCAAAAGATTCTAAATTTTCTGTCACGCAGGACAAAGAACAGAACAGGTCCTGTTAGTTACAAAATGAATCATTGATTATACAATTAGCTGATGATTTGTTTCATTTGATTATTTGAGCTCTAACTTGCAGAATAAAAGCAGAAACCCTTCTTCGCTGTGCTGTAGGTGATCTGCAGGGACACTGACGAGAAGCAGCCTGGAGAAACAAACGTGTCTGTGCAGCTCTTCGACTCACCTCCCATGAACTTCACCGTGCCAGGCGACATCCCCTGGACCGACCCCAAGTTCTCTGAGGTGGTGGCGCAGGAGGCGCTCGACCGCTACAAGGAAACCAGCGTGTGAGTGTCGAACAGGGCGAAGGCAAAATACAAAACACATAATGTATCCTGGCACCTTCCTGTTTAACGTACAGACATGAGAGTTATCAGTCTAAGACGGACACATTTTTATTATCTTTTTTATCCATTTTGTATTTGACAGGCAACATTATCATAAGCTCCTTTTCTTCCATCATCTGATTTGAAAACTTACTAAAGACATGTGATACTGAAGATATTATGTCCTTTTACTACTAATCCATGTTTTCTTGACCTATGCAGACTGGTTTCTCTAAGTGGTGATTCCACTTTTACGTTGTTAAATTTAATGTTAAAGTTACATTCCGTGGAATCAGTTTATGGCAGAACTTATGTATATACGACAAACTTATGATCTTACACATTTTTTTCTTCCAGTGTGGTCAAATAAAACGTCGGATGCTCCGTCTGCTGATGTGAGAATGTTCTGAATTCACCTGGAAAGAAAAAAAAAACCCGAAGCCAACCTGCTCATCCTGTTGTAAATCCTCTCTGCTTCTGCGAACGCCTCCGTTTAAAGTCATTTTTAATGTTCCATTAGAGCTCTTTGTCCAGCTGTACGAGATTTCGTAGATAAGTGGCCTGACTCATGTCTGTATTTCCTCCAACATAAGGCCTTTATTTCATATACTAGCTTCACAACAAATAAGATCACAGCACTTAACTGTGTTAAAAGCTAAGACAGGTGTAACTGACTGAGATGGTTTATTCTGGTTCAGCCTTTCTGACACATGTAGATTACTGATCATTTCTCAAGTTCGACTCAATAAAGCAAAGCATTGTTTTTTTCTGAGTGTAATAATCTGAATATGTTACGCCTTCGTTGAAATATTTGATTAAAAGTGAGTTCACTGACTGGAGAGATGGAATAGAAGCCCGGGTTTGCTTTGAACCTCCTCTGTAAATGAACCAAGCAATGAAGTGATAACATAGATTTAATAAAACCTGCTCACACCTACCATGTCTCTGTGCCATCACTGTGAATTTTTTTTTATGTTTTTTTGCAGCGTTTCCCAAACCTGGTCCTCAAACTCCCCTGCCCTGCTCGTTGTCCAAATATCCCTGGAAGATACCATTTAATTTTGTCTTCCCCTAATCCACAGTCATGTGAGACGGCATCTTCCTGCTTCTGGTTGACTGAACACACCTGATTCAGGCAAACAGCAGCGGATAGTTGGAAAAAAAGGAGGCCACGAGGACTTTAGCTGCTTTAAACAGTATTTGGTTGAAGGACTTGTGTGTTTAGGGTCATTGTCTTGCTGTATGATCCAATGGTGGACAAAGACACAACTACTATACTACAGCATTAAATAACTGTGGAGGTGGAGGTGCCTGTGTCCACAGAGGTGATGACTATAGCTTGAAGGAGTTTTGGTAAACTGTCTTTTTTCATTGTCTTTTACACAGTCAGCATTAGGAAAGACATTCAGTCAAGTCGTCAAGGTTTAGCTATTTCTCATAACTTTAATATCTGATGATTCAGTTTCTTAAAATAATAAAGAGCTCAGTAAAGACAGCAGTGTTTAAAATATTGTGCCGTTTTTATTTTTGTGTAAAAATCACACAGCTGCTAGTTGACTCTGCAGAGATACAGTACATCCATGCAGTTAAACATCTAGAATCCCACAGCCAAGAGAGAATGAATTAAATAGAATATTCTTTCGCTGTTAGTCAGCAATTAATGCAAATTTACATATGAGTCCAAAAGTGTGTATCATATACAATATACAACACAGATCTGGGAGCGAATAGCATTCAAAATCCCATCAAAGACTGATTGCTTCTGCCTGCCTGGATTGCCTTTTGGGTTTAGGGCTGAGGAGGGAGCTATTGTGCTAGCAAACATAAATCAATCCCACATTAAGGTGTTTAATAGGGTTTTAAATGATATTAGTTCCCGGTCTGAAAACAATACAATGCACGCACGCACACACGCACGCCAACAGACACACTCGCAGAGTCCTCAACAGCAGAAAAAAGAAGGCGAGCATCGATGCAACAAGGAGGAGAGGTCAGTCAGCCACCGTGGAAACCTGGACGCCGGTCAGGAGAGTAAGGCTTTGTAAAAAGACGGGTTCTTAACCAACACACAGGAAGCTCGAGGGGGAAAACATTTATAAAAGAAACAACAACCAAACAAAACTAGACATCTGAGGGGTACTGGCACAAAAACCTTACAGTATTCAGGTTGTACAAAGGAAACGAATCTCGAGTGGATCATTCCTTTTTTAAATAGATCAGGATCAACATGCATTTAAAAAGAAACCAAGGGTCAGGGAAAGACAAAACAGAGTAGGGGGTGAAGTTGACTTCAAAGTGCAGCTGGGTCATTCAGGTCTCCCACTATGCTAACAGGTCTCTGTCTGTCTGTCGCCCTGTTAAGCTTCGTCTTGCAGATTTGAAACTGCTTTGCTAAAAACAAAAACAAAAAACGCTGACCTTGCCTTGAGTTTACTTCCCTCTGAAGCTGGGGGCTGGGGAAGCAGACTGCTTGTCAGTACCAAAGAAACAAGGCAAAATGAGCACAAACATACAGTAGATGGTGTTCTGGAAGATCTACGATACAAAAACCAGAGTATACTGTTCACACAGTTGCTACGATCATAGTACAAACAGCTAAGTACAGTTGGTGTGTGGAGATGAAATCGCCCATACTTGCATAGTGCTGACTGCCCAATTGGAAAAGAGCTGATTTTTTTTACACCATTAACTACCTGCACCATCGTTTTGGATGCGTGCACACGTGTTTGCTGAACAGGAAATCACAGGACAACTTCTCCCTGATTCAGCAACACGATTCTTCATAAGCGCCGCCTTCTGCAGTCCAGCAGCTGGAGAAATCTTCAAAACCTTCAAGTGAATTGTCTGTTTCAACGAAACACTTTCACACACAGATGAAGTTAATGAGTGAAGAAAACTGCCGCGATCAAGAAGGAGAAGTTGAGCCAAGAAAGAAAGACAAACCCGCAGGAAGCAAAGATAACTTGCGTTTTTTTTGTTTCTTTAAAACACAAGTAGAGGTGAGAGAGCAGAGTGGTAGTTCAGTCACAGCATTAAAGTGAAACTATTCACTCACATCAATCCCCAAACTCTGCAACATAAAGAAAACGGCATTCATCCATTCACTCATCCTGTCTAGAAATAGCCGAATGTGTTGCACAGTGAGACCAACCACACCAAACTCCAGTCAAAAAAATCAAGTCAAACTTGTACTTTATTAGTTTCTTACTGACAAATGTAGATTCTGAAGCATCTAAAATGTGCTGAAGGATATTTGTGATCTGCAGTATATATTTGTCTAAGTGTGGAAATCCAGTAACATCAAGGAGGCAAATTAAAAGGACTCATGTGTTCACAGTCCAATCGTTCTGAGTATGTACTTAGAGCTTTAGAAAGGCAGATATGCCAGTAATGAGGAGGGCATTTTGGGAAATATATTTAGTCACTTACTTTCTACTGTTTTAGAACTAACTTTTTTTTTCATTTCTGTATCTACATGAATTAAATAAATGATATCATTGTAAAGGTGCCATTTAGTTCATTTTTGAGCTCTGAATGGAGCCAGGTTAGCCATTTCCCCCAGTCTGTATGCTAAGCTAGGCTAATTGCTCTATGTCTGCACTTCACGATTTTGAGACAGATACAGAAAAACTATAAATAAACTTCCCAAAATGTTAAAATGTTTCTTTAAATAGATGTTTTTTTAAAGAAGTCTGGTGTGGCATAGTCTGTATCCCAAGAGAGAACAAACACTCTGGTGCTAGCCTGAAGTCAGTCGCTAAACAGGAACACACACACACACACACACACACACACACACGAACAAACTCCACCTTTCTTCTTCAGTCAGTCGGAAAGTAATCAGACACCTGCAGCTGGAGCGTCTTAACTGCCACCCCTAACTGTTCCTCCATCTGCTGTCTTCCTCAACTTCACCTCTCTTTAGAGAAAAAGTGCCAGTTCGTGAAATCCCCCCACGCTCCTTTCACCTACTCCTCTTGGTATGACAGTTCTCTCAGGTCCTTCGAGTTTATGATTGATAAGCGCGTGACTGAGCGTGAGACGCCGATTAACGGAGGATGCTGTGGCAGGCCGGGGGGCCTCCAGGGAAAGCCAGTATGATGGAAGGCAGGAGGGAGGAACAGAGGGGAAGAGTCACACCGTGGGCCAAAGCCTTGATTCAGATTAACAGCCAAGTTCTCCTCTTCACGTTGGCTAAAGATGAGAGAAAGGCCTGAGCTGCTCCAGCTGGACTTCCAGAGATATCCTTTCTTCAAGCAGATCCTGGAAAATGACAAGATAGTACTTTTTTAGCCAGAGGAGAAAAAGTCCCAACGAAGAAACGAATCCCTGTCTTACATACCTTCAGCTGCTGCTGCAGTTCACTGTTTAGACGTGCCAGCACCGTGTTCGTTTCTTTGTTTCTTCTGATTGAAGCTTGAATAGCCTTTTTGTCCTTTCCTAATGACCTGAAAACACACACATACACACAAGACTTACACGCTGCACACAGAATCAACATACGCGTAAGAAATCCTTCCGGAGTCTTCTTAACCAGACAAGTTTCTCACCTGGGGATGGAGGGCTGAGTCGCTAAGACAGCAGCTATGACGTTTGATTTCTGCAGACCATGCTGCTCGTCTTCCGGTCGAAGCTCATCTTCAGATTTCAACCTTCGGCGTACAGGTTTGGGAGGAGGACCTAGTGGACCAGACGAACCCTTGGCCTGATGAGGAAACAAAACAGACATAAAATGAACATTTGTGTAACAGTACAACTTTGAGATGATCAAACAGCCAATAGCATAAAGCAAGTGTGAAATTCCCAAACTGTATTTGCACAGTATAACTTCATTTAACTTTTCAGATTTCTACATTAATATCAAGTGTAATAAATCTAATCAAGAATGAGATCATCTGTTGTGAAGCCATTTTTCAGGTTTTCAGGAGATGCTGACATACAGAGTTTAGAGTGACGGGGACTTTTTCATCTGCTTGACCATCACTCTTCACTGTTCTCAAAGGGCCGGCTCCCTCTGACACCTTGTCCACCTGTGGACACAACAAACGACATGTATGTTGGTGCATGTTATGTTCACAAATCTACTTATTATACTTCAGTCTTTCATGGGTGTTGCTCAGTAACTAACCTCACATATTATTTGCTAAAAGATAAATTAGTCCAGGTTCCAACTTACCTGTACCGCCTCACTGTGTTTATCGACCTCTGGCAGGCTGGACGGCTGTTCAGAAGCAGCAAAGGCCTGAAACTGACTGAAGTCTGCAAAATTAGGCTGCTGAGGGATCTGCTGGGGGGAGGTGCTGGTGAGCACTGCCGCGCCTCCTGGTACAGCCTCTGCCTCTACACGGTGCCCAGTGAGTGGTACTGAGGTCTGGAAAAATAGAATCCACAGCATTTCTATAGTAGAACACATTGCTCCTGCTGCTAAGATGATGTGTTTGCATGAATTAAACATGTACAACTGTATAAAAGGGAAATCAAACAGCCGGCGTGTGTCTTGCCTGTGTAGGCAGAGGTCGTGGAGGCACAGCAGGCGGGTACGCTATTGTAGACTGTTGTGCTTGTCCTGCGGTGGATGTGGCAGCAAAGGTGCGATTCATGTCCAGAGATGAGGAGCGAGAGTGGGAAGGGTGGGGGCGAGGTGGAGGGGGAGGCGGGGCTACCACCTTCAGCGCCTCTGGAGACGTACCCGACTGCGACCTGAACACAAACATTTAGATTTTTATTGGAAATACGGTTAAAGATGTCGAATGACGAATTATCCAACAGGAAAAAGGAGACAACAACAAATATAAGTAACTATTTCCATTGTCAGGTGGAAATGATTGACACTTACCTTTGTCTTGTTATTGGCTCCTGGTCTGACGTGAAGGAGTCGGAACTACTGTAACCATCACCTTTGTGAGACACAGGAAATAAAAGACTTAAAACATTTATAATAATGTAACACAACACTAACACACTAAATTTGGTGGACTCAAAACTTATTTCGACATCATTTAAATCTCAGTTCAATCTCAGCTACACCTGTAGCTTGTAGCTAGTGTTATTGAAGCTTTCATTCAGCATGACTCTAGACTTTCCCTTTACTCACCTACAGTGTTGGCAGCTACGAACTTCATGGAGGTCGGCAGTTTGGCTTCTTCTGACAGTTCTGGAGGTTTAGCTAGCAGAGGACTGGTGGGGTGGTTGTGATCTGGAGGACAAAAAAAAACAGTGAAGGCCAGTGTTGAGTCTACGGGAATCAGCTTTACAGCCCATGATAATAACAGCTGCTATCTGTTTGACCTCAAAATGGCTTTAGTGTCAGAAACCAATAACAAACTTGACAACAAACACATTTCCCGAGCTTGTCTAATACATTTTGTATAGCTCCTGAGGCACGTCTACATTCTTTTACAAATTAGCTTTAATTTATTTTATTCCCTAAAGAATACAATCCATATACAGTCAATGAGCAGTGGAAAGCTTGTTGGTGCACAAGAGGGCGACTCACCACTGCCGGTCCTCTTCAGCTCCATCTCCTGCATGTGGATCTTGCTCGGTGTCATCCGGATGGGAACCGGATGGACAATGGCCGTGTCCTGGAGGACAGGCAGACAAAGAGTCAGGCGGTGAGGCAGGTGACTTTATAGCAGGGACAGAGAAAACTCTTGCTGAAGTGTAATGTCCACGTAGCTAGAAGCACAGACTCTTTACAAAAACTGATAGTGATCTCGTTTATGAAAGTATTTCCTTAATAATACTGTATTTGTTTCCCTGCAGTCAGAAAGAGAGACAATCCTTCCCAATTATGTGACTCTCATCAGATAAAGACTTTAGATGATTAGTACCATTACTGTATCTCTACTTCAACTAAATTTCTACTTACTCACACTAATGTGTAATCCAATAATATAATGTATAACAAGTGACATTTAGGATAAATTATTCTAAAAATATAAGATTTATTTTCAATGCAGGACCTTTAATTGCAATTTAATATTTCACTGTATAGCTACTT
>JAUYWH010000016.1:15834816-15859099 GCA_034779795.1 Ctenopoma multispine | reverse complement strand
GCACAGACTCTTTACAAAAACTGATAGTGATCTCGTTTATGAAAGTATTTCCTTAATAATACTGTATTTGTTTCCCTACAGTTCAGAAAGAGAGACAATCCTTCCCAATTATGTGACTCTCATCAGATAAAGACTTTAGAGGATTAGTACCATTACTGTATCTCTACTTCAACTAAATTCCTACTTACTCACACTAATGTGTAATCCAATAATATAATGTATAACAAGTGACATTTAGGATATATTATTCTAAAAATATAAGATTTATTTTCAATGCAGGACCTTTAATTGCAATTTAATATTTCACTGTATAGCTACTTTAATTTATGTGAAGGATCTGAAACATTCTCAAGAATATATTTTTTTAAAAGCAGCTGGGAGAGTAATAATAACACATTTAATTACAAATTCCTAACGATGTATGGAAAAGTTTATCTGTTGGTGGGTGCTAATGTAGAAAAGTGTCATTCAAGTCATCCATCAGAAGCTAAGCCAGCCAAATCCCAACACGTCATGCACAGAGGAGGAAAGACAGAGAAAGAAAGTGCAGAGAGATCCAGAAAGGGTTAATCTATGTCAATTAATGGTGAAACCATGCACACTATGTGATTGACTTACAGGGTCAGCTGGTGCAATGTTAGAGTCAAATTGGGTCAGAGTTTGAGAGCTGGAGGAGCGCTCGCTAAACGTCTCCCACTGCTGCAGGAGACAGACAGACAGTGAGAAAAAACATGTCAGTCAGCCAGTGCAGTGACATCACACATATACATCATCAGTCTGAGCCAACGCCGTTCGCAATGTGACGTCACCGGCCATCGACGGGCGACGCGGTGACGCCACATCAGCAGCGGCGTGGACGTTAAACTGACATCGCCGGCTTTCATACACAACTGGCACAGTTTGAGAAGTGAGAAAAAGAGGTGCTGAATTATCAGTAATTATGTTTCGTAATGGAGAGGATGAAGTAGCAATCAATTCATGATGGATCGAGAGAAGCAATGTCACTTCATTAACCCTGAGAAATTATTTAAGATGAATCAAATGCAAACACAGAAAGATTACAGTATTTATGGAAATGGAATAAGTAGTTGTGTGTGCTGGAACCTCATTGCTCTGGTTCATCTCCGGCCAGGCCTGGTTGAGTGAAGGCATGGAGGGAGATTTGCTGGGGGTGACCTCCACCGGGGAGGCAGAGTACACAACGTCAGCAGTCGACTCCGGGACTTCTGTGTAAAAAAAAAAAAAAATTGGGAACAGGTCAAATTCCTTAACGGCAATGCAACACAATTAAAGGCTCGAGGTGATAAACAAAATGTGAAACCAGGTGATGCTGAATCAAGAAAGAGGATCTGAGACACCTAGTTACAATTTATAGTTTTAACAGGAAACGACACACAATTAGTGATAAAAACAAATCTGGTTTAAGCCTCAATCCTACTCTGAAAATACTCAAATTACATCTACATTTATAGACTGCAGCAGCTGAAGCAAATAAGGAAATGTGAGGACAGAGTAAATAGGTTCCACTGCAAAAATATTACAGTAGTCATTCCTTACTAGCAATGTCAACGTCATGACAATATTGGAAAAGTATTAAAACGTTCACCGCTGAATAAGTAATGCTCAAGAAACACAACGCTAGGCAAATGGGTGGATGTCAATGAAGAGAGAGAGGGAGGGAGAGGGAGAGAGAGAGGGAGAGAGAATCAGTTGTACCTGCTGAATCATCCAGGTCAATCAGCTTTGGCATCAGGCTCTCAGGGAGCTTCTCAGGGAGGTCATAGCCATTCTTCCTGGCCACAACCAAATGGAAGGCAGCACAGAACTCATCCAGGGTCAGCGCTCCGTCTTTATCAAAGTCTGACAGCTCCCTTCAAACACAAATTAAAGACATCGGTGAGCCTGGAGATCAGTTCAAAAGCCAGAGCAGGGCGCTAATTCAAAAAGGATCAGGTCTATAAAGTCTGTATGAAGTCGCTGTGGTTTTATCTTCCTGACATCATTCGAAAGGTTAACTTCTGCTTTTGCCAGATCAGATTTATGGGCCTTGTCTGGGCAGAGGGCATAATTATGTAAAGCAGAAGGCCCAGTTATACACACAAATATGTTTGATGCCTCATCACTCACGTTCACACACAGAGCCGGTGATCAAAGCGAGCTACAACAACTGAACTTAAAGGTTTGTTCCTACACAAACGGTAAGAGGAACTGACAGCTGGTTTTCTCTTGCTAAGTAATTAACTGTTTAATTATCCAGGAACAGTTTAGTTCCCTTCAAAATAACAGCAGGTTGCTGAACTTAAAAAAGTTAAAATTCTTAAAGTGAATTAGTAAAGAAAGTAATTTATAAGGCAAAATTGTAACAGTGTTATTTTAAATGTAAGACGTGAAGTTTTTGGTTTCTGTTTAAGTTAAACCGTGAAAGTACTTTCAAACTGCAAAACAAACACCTCTTAGCACCGCGTGAAGCTCCCTTCTTCCGATGAAATTTAAATTCACGTTTTAAATATTTCCTTTTTCACTTAAGTGTCTTGTGTTTAACAAACATGCTGAGTGTATTTCTTTCGCCATAAGACATTTGCTAAACAAAAATCTAAATACTTCAAATATTCTGCCTTGTTTAGAAAAACAATGACCAGTGATCTGTACAATAAATGAGAACCTTTGCTGAGCTGCAGTCTGTGGAGGGAAGTGTTGGATGAATCATCCTAACAGAGCAGAAGCCCCAGAATAGCAGTGATTAACAGTTAAAGGTGCTGGTAGTACATTAAAACTCTTCAAAAACACAATAGAGTCAGTGTGCGACACAATCCTAACAACTCACCAAATGTGTGATAGCTCTAAAATCGGTAGTTTAGATTTGGTGAAGAACTCTTTCGCTGCTGAACCTGAACAGAAACAGAGGGACGAGGATTAAAACACCGACTTAAAACACACGCTTTACTGAGGAGCTTGTTTTGTGTGTGTGTGTGTGTGTGTGCATTTTCCTACCGGGTATGAAGCCGGTGAGGTCTGGCTGGATTGTTTTGAACTGGTTAATATAATACTGTCTCTGTTCATCCGTGATCTTCCAGGGATCATCGTAACCACTGGACTGCCGCTGGATCTCATTGGTCGTTGCTGCTGAGGCCACTGTTCGTATTGTTGTGCTTTCCTGTGTGACATTTACGAAAGCTTTTATGAAAGTAGCACTACAAAGTGAACTAGTGGCAAAGACAAAAGCATGTTTCTAAAATTAACCACTGCCTACAGAGGCCTTCACAGTTTGCTGTTTTGCCTGAGCAATGTCACACAAGTTTCAGTTCAGAGCAGAGCTGGTAGATAAAGCACTGATATAAAATGCTGGCAGATGTCTGAAAGACAATGTGGTTAGTATGATATCTCATATTTTCTGTTTGCAATGGCTGCCGGTGCCTTCCTCTCTGAGGATGTTGACAGTGGTTATTAACGCAGCCTGTCACAACATTATGCAAGCTATTCTCACAACCCGACCGAATGCGACTGTGACAGGAGCACAGCGCCGCCCTACCTGGACTGAAGAGGGATGGATTGCTGGGTGCGTGCTGGATGGTGGCGTGTCTGCTGTGAAACTGACCCAACTTTCTTGACCTGGAGGAGGAGGTGAGTGGGACAACCACATGCCATCACCAGATGCTGGACCTGGAGGGAGAGGGACAGCAAGGCAAAAACTTACTGATACATTTGTTGTTGATTATCTAACTGTTGCAGTTCTACTTAATTAAAACATATTCTAACAATGTGAATGTTTCATTACTGTTCGTGTAAATTTAGACTCCTACTATTCAGCAGCAGTGTTTCAGTAGGTTTTGTTTTTTTAACCTGTCTGTGCTTCTCTGAAGTGCGTCCACACAGCTCCAGCTGCAGCCACCACCGGCTGTCTGTCTACGTTCCCTCCGCTGTGTTGCCGCTTGTGTTTTCTCCAGGAGTGAGGGGAGGTGGGGGGAGACTGGTGAGGTGAGACCACCGGGGACGTTGGTTCAGGCTGGCACCAGATAGAAAACAATAAATCACACAGAATATAGAGTCAGTGGGAAGTTTATTAGGTAAACCCTAACATTCAGATGTAACTCACAACGACAGTAGCAGTAATGCAATAATAAGAAGGATTTCTTAAGAATGGACATTTTCATTCAGGCAATTATCTTCTTTTAAAATCTTCATTTTAACACGGTAAAGAAACAACTTCAGCATGAAAACGTTTTTCCACTGGCGCAGTGTTATGGTTTAACATGTTGCGGGTGAGAGCTTTCAGACCTCAAATACTACAAGATATGAATCTAGAACATCCCACATACAAGCCTAGTAAAGGCCAATAAATGCTGCTTCAGAAGTTTTTTTATCTGCTCATCACAGACACGAGATGATTATTTAAGTAAATAAATATTTCACAATAGATGCAAACAGATAAGAGCCAACAGATGAGGTCTACATAAGTGACATGAGACACAGAAAAGCGAGCAGCGGATAAGTTCAGAGAGTGCTAGCACAGGAAGTTCAACAGTATTCCAGCAGAATATGTCTGTAAAACGTGTGTACAAAGTTCAACAAAAGAAAGATAATAACTCCACATTAATGAATGATTGCAGGACTAATTATGGATGGAAAAAGCATGTTTGTCTGTTTGCATTAGCCAATATCTTCATTTACTGTTTTGCACAAATACAGCGGCAAGAAAAAGTCAAATGTGATCTGAGCTTCACTATATATTACTTATATTTTAATTAAAGAATAGATACTTATAAGAAAAGAGCACAGAAGCAATAACATTATCATGCATTGCTGACTTGGACTGTAACAACAGTATTAAAGTAAATGCACACAGGGAACGTAGAGTTACACACCTGTGATTCTATGCTTGGTGCCATGGGTTGGATGACCTCGTGGACAGGAAGTGAAGTGGATGATTTCTTGTTCTGGTGGCCCCTGCCTGGTGGTCTGGGTATTACCGCAGTAGCAGAGGCCGGGTACAACCCCTGGCCGTCTGTGTCTTGGTACAGCGCTGCATGTCTCACCTCTGCCTCGTTCTTCCCCACCACGAACCTGGGCAGCGGCAGGTCCTTCACTGGTGAAACAGAAATCCACTCACAGGATTAGAGGAAATATTTGTTTCACGTGCTGTAGATTGCAGGTCCTACTCTTGAAAAGCAAACTCACTCTCCATTTCACAAACTGCCAGATACCACCAGTGACGTTTACTGTGTTTGCTGATGAGGTTACTTTTTAGGTGCTGCCTCTTTCCTTTGTCTGCTCCCACTTCAGTTATTGCCTCTGCCTACATTTCTGAGAGCATGAATCTGTTATAAGCAGCTGTTTGTGGAGAGTGTGACAGCTGTAACGTATGTCAGAGTATCTCTTACAGAAAGAGTTGGGCTCCTTCCTCAAAATGGTGTGTTTGTTTCTCCTACAGCTGGTTTGCATGATTTTGAATGTCAGAGTAAAATAGTAAAAATGGAACCAAGCCTCACTATTGTTCCGTCACAGCACTGACAGCAACACTATTTTTTACTGTTAGTATACCTGCTGCTTTTAGCTTTCTGTGCTGCAGTACTGAACATTTCTAGTTTGTATACCTGCCAAAAATCCGCACCACAATATTAATATCACAAAACAAATAGAGAAACATAAGAATGAAAACAACAAGGGAAGGCAGTAACGAGTCAGACACAAATATGAACTACAGAGAATAAACTATTGATTGGCTAATATGTAAACCTACAATAACTGACTTTTTTGGAAACAGGTTGCAAACACAATATTGACATATGATCTTTTCAGCTGATATGACCCATTTGTTAGCAAACCACTATTTACATAATAATACATCCAGCCACCTTGGTGCAGCTTTTGGTTTGGTATGTTGATTAGTGCATATATTCACTTACTTTTAGCTTTGTTTTGGTCAATACCAACTCCGTCTGAGTATTGTCTACTCAGTGCTGCAGTGACTTGAGGCTTTTTTCTCTCCATAATTCACTGCATTTGAGACCATTTCAACATTAAGAGAGAACGTTTTCAAACATGCTTAAATCTAATCACACTGTACGTTGTCTAGCTTTTCTTTAAGGAAGTTGCCTCTGTGGTTCCTTATATTTTTATGCAATTCTGAAATCGTTTGAGCAGCTTCATGTTGCAATCATTTACGCCAAACAAGTAACTTCATGCAGCGGGAGACAATGACGTCTCAAAAACAGGATTAAATCAGTCAAAGTCACAAGTATTGCAACTGACAGTGCAGATGGCTGGAATCAAATTATATTTATTGGCATTCACATAATCAGCAATTTGGGATGGTAGTTAATTTCTTTTGTCCATGCCATGTTAAACCAAGACACAGCTATAGTGTTTAAAAAACACCAAGAAGTATTATGACTTCACCACCACTAAGCTTCCAGCTTGCAATTTGATTTACTGCTCTTACCTCTATAGAAGCTTTTCCTCTCATAAAGCCACCTCCATCACTGAGCGCACTCTGTATCTTTCAAAAACAACTTACTTAATAAAAAATTATTCCAGTAAAAAGATCTGTATATGAACAAATGTGCACCCTGCTTCATTTCCCATGTACTACTCATATGAATGTATTAAGCTATCACTTAGAAAATAAAAGTCTGTAACCAGCCTGGAGCAGCAAAACCAGACGAACACTGTGTGATAGACTCAAAGCTTTTAGTACAACAGAAAAGTCTAGTGGCACTGGTGATGGGATGGCATTGTTTGGGAATCAAAAAGCTGCCTAACAGTGACGATGATTCAATTCTCAACTGTGGCCTCACCTGAGTTGAGGCTTTCAACCCTTAGGGGAAGTCCAGACTGGGCAATGGCAATGAGCTTGAGAGCGATGTAGAACTGGCTCCTCCCAAAGTGACCCAGCCGAGTGGCTCCACATAGCTCCGTGATCTGAAACCCACGCGCAAGGACACAGAGGAACAGTTAACAACCTTGTGCTCATCTGAAACTCCGATATGAACCATTACTCATACAGAAAAGAGAAGAAGTAGCAGTCTGCCCTTGAACCTTTTCATCATGTTTGACTGTGACTAATTAAACATTTGAAGTAAACAAGAATAAAGAACACATGACTATGATATATAATATATATAGAAGGAAAACTATATTTTAATCAGTGGTCTATGTAAATAGTGCATACACACACCATGAAACGTTTGATATCAGATATTCAGTGAGTCTAACAACCAATAAGCCTGATTATCACATATTTTTGTTGTGTTTGACGTCATAGCAGGTAATGCATATTCTAGTGAGTGTATAATGTGGTTACATGACTGATATGAGAACCACAGAAATCTGTTGATGATTGATTCCTAGCAAGTTAAACTTTGAAACATTCAGATGACTTCTGAAGCGTGAGGTACTGAGAGACAGCCCGCCACAGCTGACTGATCCTTTTCTTGCTGACGCATGGCTTATTGGGAGTATGTGTGAATACAAAGTACCAATCGCTTTTCTTAGCCTGTTACAACACCACATTGAAGCTGCGTGTGTCTCACAGGCCACAGCAGTGCTCGGTGCACATTTTGAAAGTAGAGGATTGCAACACTGCCTCATTCTTCCACCACACAGCTCCCCTTGTTGACCTTGAAAATGATGCTGACTCACAAACTGCAAATACTGGCCCTGCTGAGAGACCTGAAGTCACAAGAATGGGCTGCTGCAGTTTAAACTGGCTACTCATAACTCATGTTGTTAACAGACAGAGCAGGGAAGGTCTGTCTGGATGGGATTTTAACAGCGAGGCGGTTTGAACAATCTGACAACAGGTACATGTATATGTTTGGATGAGTATGGATTAATAAAGTCTGTGTCAGAAACAGACTCTCTTTGTAGTTTTGGTGTCAACTTTTATAAATCACATTAACAAGTTGACAATGTCACACTGGTCTTGCAGCTTCACCGTGTCAGAGGAACCCAGCAATGATAAGAATAGCAGATGTTAATGAGGAGAGGAGACAGAAAGATGTGGGCATCAACCTGAAGCACAGTGCTAAACAGGACATGGTTTGCTGTTTCGTTATGTACATTTGGCGCTGTTCAACACACGCCCCCAAGATGATACTTGAAGAGGAGCTATACTACCTTCTGTTATACATATTAGACGTCAATATGAGTGGATATTTTCAGCAAAGATGAACTATGTGACTTGGCTGCCCACTCTCTTGGCTGAGGCTAATGTTAGCCAGAAGAAGGTGTGTCCCTTTTGCTGCGCAGCACTGCTAACCCGCGCAGGCTAACCAGAGCTACTCTGGCTGACAGGTCAGCTCTGACAACACGGGAAAGTTTGTAAAAAATGAACAGCTCTCACGTTTTCGTGACACACCTCGCAGTCTGGCGTTAATAATACCACTTTAGAGAGCTGGCAACCCGCTGACGCTAGCTTACCTGCAGGACAACTTCGCTGGGTAGCTGGGCCGCCCGAAAAAGGTCAAGAACTCTCCCATTGGAAGCCACTTTTTTGGTGTTGTCCGTGTCGCAGTAAACGAACAAATCCGAGTAGTATTTCTGCTCGACATCACTCAATGTTAGGCTTTCCATCGTAGTACCAATCGGACCTGAAAACCAGACTAGTTGGCTGTTGATTAGCCCTTAGCCAATGGCTGGGGCAGGATCCAAAAATGGGCGAGACTTCAGGATCCCAACTTAGCTAACGTTAGTGCACTAGCTAACGTTAAGGTTAGCAGTATTAATGATCCCAGCGCGCTTTATCGACTTGTTGTCGTCTGATCCCGCTGTCTGTAAAAGTCTATAATGTTATCTGTTGACACACAGAGGTGATCACCACTCAGGGATTCAAATAAGAGACGCTTTCATACAGTTATTCACTTTGTTGACTTGTTGGGCCAGCCAAGCCAACAGCTGGCTAGTAGAGCAGCGAGCTAGCGGCTACCTTGAATCAAACTCAGTGGCACTAACGGTAGCGTTAAGCTAACTAGCAAGTCGCAAAGTGCGTCCTCTCCAGCCCGGACATCTATCTCGATAATCTCACGCTACAGCACTTCTTCTCGTTGTAATCCGTGACTGGGTGGTGCTTCTGCGTTTCGCTAGAAAGAAAATCCTCTGCGGGGCCGTTAGAAGTAAAGTTTCAGGGTCTTTGGGTTCCTTCCTCTAGTAATCATAGCCGCCATTCCTACCACCAGTGTCAAGCCACTCAGATTTAGAAGAAGACTTCCGGTGCGGTTTTCAAATTAAAACATCCTCTAACGTCCGTTTTAACCACAGTGGGAACCTATATTCAAAAGCAAAGCTGGATTATTAGCATGCGAAATGGGCACCTGCATAGGGCCCTGTATTCCTAAAGGGGTCAAAAGCCCTATGTTTTCATTGCTTATTTTGTTGTCTTACAATGCAGGAGCAGTGTTATATTGCAAGTGCGTATTACTCTACGTCTCCTCGCATTTTTGCATTATATTCTTGCTTTTGTGTCCCTGTTAGCCACTAGAGTCAAAAAGAGGAGCTGAGTGACTGCATGCTAAAATATATTACTGCGCATGATCTTGACATGGTCAAATACTGATTGGCCTTTTATTTGCCACTACAAGTCTAAGTCATTCAACCTTTCATTTTTGTACTCTTGTGTATTCTTGCTTGAGTGTGCCTGTGCTCTGTGTCTGCGTCTTTGTCTTGTAACAGAAATGTGTTAGAAATATGCAACACTGACATAAAATATATGACATGTCTGCTGTTTATGATCTTGTGATGCCAATGTATAATAAAATTTACATTGACTATGTTCCTGTACATCAAAAGTCTCAGTATAAATGCAGTCTAAATTACATCGGCAACTGATTGCATAAAAATGGGGAGGAAGGTGGCAACAGGCAGATTAACAGAGTAAAAAGCAACCATTAAATATTCTTTACATTTATTTACTGTGTCTTTATTTAAAAAGACAACACTATTTAACACACCACAATACACCTACACACACACACACACACTGTAAAAAAAGAATAATGTGATAATGGACAAATGTGAAAACATCCTCTGTCTCACATTCATACATCTTCTTACATCAATAATTTAAACTCTTTACATTTTTAAAATGCAACAATCATCATAACAAAGACATATATTACCTAACCAAAGCACATAAACTTACGCCTTTGTTCTGAAGAGAAGCTTCCGGTCTGATCTTGGATGAGTTACGTTACACTTGACGTCTTTCGACGTCACTAAACTACACTCCGAGTCACCGCGAGCTTGCTTGGCCTGCAGGGACCCGGATGAGTAATTTCAAAATAAAAGATGCACAACAATAACAAAAAAAGAGCACAAACTGTCACTTTTTCAAATCACAAAACTATATTATGTTGATGTCAGTTTAGAACATGGTCAGATTTGATTGGTAGATGGACCTGTGGTAATGTAAGGTAAAGAAGCCTTACTGCCATTAGGCTGCAGGCTTATTGCAATGTAGAGTTTAAACCTTACATTACGTTAAGGTCGAGTCTCTACTTTCTCAAATACTATTTTTTAAGTTATATATTTTATTATTCAAATGGTAATAGTTCCAATCAAGTGTAATCTCTCTTATCCTATCTTATCTTATGAAGTTTAAAGGAAGGACATTGCCTCTGTGCAACAGAAAAGATAAATGACAAAAACATAAAAGCATTCCATAATCCACACAGCACACAAATATGCAAACCATAAAACCATCCAGAACAAATAATGCCTTTAATTGCCAGTGGTGTGTCTGTCAACAGTCACACAGCCTCAGGGAATGTGGTGTTTATAGACTGCGTTTAAACTGATTTTCCTGAAACTCCTCCCTGGGAGGAAAATCATCTCATCACTTCATTTATTTATTTAGTGCTTAGGATGCACCGCTGGGCCCCTTATGCCCCTTGTTCCTCCCACCGTTTGGACAATGTCTTCAGCATGTCAGCTTATTTAGTAAATGTGCACGTTTAGAAATATGCAGCATTTGGACACAAAAATAAAACCATATTAAACTATATGTTGGCGCATAAAGCCCCTCCCAGACAGGATCTTAAGATCACATAATATTGCAGGTCAAGTCCATCTGAGGTATATACTCCAACTCTCACAAGCAGGTTTACAGAAAGCAGCTGTCAGCAGTCTCTGGAGTTCTGTGCGTCTGTGGCAGTGATTTATTTGTCCAGGCTATATGTTGAAAGTGGAAGTAAGAGAAAGGGAAATAAGATAAAAGGAGTCATTCAGTGCAGCAAGGTGAACAACTTCATTCTAACTCTGTGCACAAATGAAACCACTTAGTGGATATTTTCTTGTGGTATTCTGCATCTTAGCGCACTGAACATATTTCACCAGCTTTGTGAGCTGGTTCTTCCACAGCTGGGAAAGGTAACTTGTTTTTGGAGGCAGGAAAGCAGTACAAGACATCTTCCATGCCATATATGGGTCAGTACCCGTGAATGTTTTTCACTTTGTGTCACGATGGAGTCAGATGTGCTTGTACGGTGCCTTCACGTCTTATGGGAAATTCGGGTACAAACAGAAGTACAATTTTTTGAATTCATGATTGCATTAAAGAGGACGACAACTTAGGTAGGTATTCATATTTAGTTGTTTATGAGTATTTGGAGATACAACATGTAGTCATTTATTGCTATTATATCAAATCGCATAATACAAATCATAATATATAAAATTGTGCATCTGGTATCTCTTACAGTGACTTAACACTTTTATTGTTAATAATTAGCGGTTTATTGTGTGCTCATTTCCCAAATATGCCCCAGTCTCTAAATTTCTAGGTCCGCCCCAAAATGTAGGTGAATTCTGTGCTACTTATTTAGCAAGGGTAGGAGGGTAGTGTGGAATCTTCCGAGCAGACTCTGAACTCAGCAACTTTATCCTCCGGTGGGTTCCGATTCACGAGAAAGTCGTCCATCACCTGACTACAAGCAAGAAGAATTAGAAGAACAGAGGTTAGTATGTATGTGTAAATGTTCTTTTTAAGCCTGTTCAATACTGACGCTTGTTTAAATAGTTTCCACCTTTTACGACGTCCGCTGAACGGTCTCAGTAACTCTTCGGTCCTCTCTCAGCGGACCATTTGTCTAGAAGCTAACGTTACCGGCGACTCCATGTCTGCGGCTCAGTGGAAGAAACATGATTGTACCTGAAGTCAGGCAAAGCATATTTAAATAGTGAACACACACCCAAACACATGAAATAATTCACATAACTTAAATGTCTTAATTACAACAAGAATTCGTGCATTATGATGGCTAGCTCCGAGTGCTAACACCTTATTTCCGCATTAACAATCCGCCCTGTTCATGTTGCAGCTTGTTGCGTTCAACAGAATTTGCACAATAAAATTTATGATTTGCCGATAAGGTTTATGTTAGTGCTGTTTACTATATGAACAAATAAAAAAACAGGATTTTCTTTTGCCTCTGTGACCGTAATGTTAATCTTTCGGGGTTTTTTAAGATAAGAAAGTCCTAGTCCCAGGCTCCGTTCGCTTTTCTTACAAAACGGAATTTAAGTGATTAATAATCAAATACAATCATGAGCAGAATTAAACGTAATACTTTATTTTAAGTCTAGCGATTTTCTGAAAAATTCGGCATTGGTTTAATGACCAGGGAGAACAAAATTTAACTCAAATCGCTGACAATATAATCATTTCACATTAACCATGTCAGTTAAGAAAGCTGAAAATATTATTGAAGGAATGCTTACTGTCAGATTGATTGTATGCCGAATTGGGAATCATGCCTTAGCGAAAACATAGTTAGATTTTGTAAAGCATGTATTTTTTCCTAGACGCAACCAAGACTTAAATTGCCATAATTTACAATGGGGTTTACATAAGAATGCACCTTTCCTCAACCTAACAGGTCTATCTGAATTAATATGTCTTGATTATATTTTATCTCCTAGCAACAATGGATGTCTCTCACGAAATACATTTGCTGATTGAGGAGATTCAGCGACTGGGAAATAAAAGTGAGTCCATGCTACAACTCTGTGTTGAAGGATGCTGTGTTTTATCTTGAATTACTTTAGCATAGCCAAACCATTTTGAAGCCTCTGCATGCTGTGGATTCTAATAAATGCTGTGATGTGACACAGATCAGTAATTCTAGTCCTATTATAGCCAAAAAAGCCAACTTAAAAAATAAAAATCTATTTACCAATAGCTTTGATGTTGGTAAGAAGAACAGATTTTTTTTATTCAAATGTGCTGGTTCCACCTTCTGTAATATTAGTGCCTGCTGCTTTTCTCAGTGTTAGATTGTTTGGGTGTTGGACAATTGTTCATAAAAAACTTAAACTTTTCAGATGTGATGTAGGGGCTCAAGGACTTATGAGTATTTGCATTATTCTTCCACAATTTATAGTCTAAATAATCAGTTTGTCATCAAAATCATAACATGGACGCACTGATTAAAATATCTGATCAGCAAGTAAATCACTCATAACAATAACATCAACTACAACAGTCTTTGGTAATTTCTTATTTCAGATGCTGACGGACAAACCAGTGTGAAGTTTGGGGTGTTGTTTAATGACGACCGTTGTGCCAATATCTTTGAGGCGCTGGTGGGCACCCTGAAGGCTGCCAAGAAGAGGAAGGTGATCAATTTCCAGGGCGAGCTGCTTCTGCAGGGCGTCCACGACAATGTTGATATTATCCTGCTCCAAGAATGAGGCCAAAGTTGGGGTCAGATGGCCCCGCTGTGGGTCTTATCTGAATTCTTCCAAAATACTGAGCTTCGGCAGTGTTCCAGTTTGTCACTGAGCTCCACAGTAACACCTATCAGCATATTAACGAACCCACCTGCCTTGTCTGCATATGACTTCATTTCATTTCAGTGTGTCAAATTAGAGAATATTTTATAGTTTTCATGAGCTGAAAAACAGCCACAATCATAATTTCACATGGTAAAACAGGAAGAATGGTTTTTCTCTTTTTCTCAGGCGCTGCTGTTTTGTATAAACCACTGGTCTCAAATGTCATTTTGATACACTTTTAAGACTGTAAACGCACAAATCGGGAATGCAGCACTTTGTGTAGTGCATTCATTTGGTTATTTTTGTTAAATATTACAATACAGTGTAATTATCACAACCAAATGCCTCTTTTGATGGTGACTCTTCTGCACAGGTTTAATCTGATCTCGATAGTATTTTAATGCATACTTCCAGTGCAGCTTTAAGGAAACAGGCAGTGTGTCCACTTAAGGCCCATTCCATTTATTGTTTACATGGGCCATTTAGACAGCCTCTCTGTAAAATTATATTGCAGTGCTTTTGTAAATCTAATAAGAGTTCCTTCATAGAAGCTACGATTAAAATGGTGCATTTTAAGAAAGAATTTTGCACATTTAAATTTTGTACTCATTGCAATGCGCGATAGTAGTTTTAGTCCATCTTTTTTTATGCGTTCAGTAATAACTTTTCTCTCATAAACAAACTCCAGAACCTGCCTTTTGTAGGAAATACTTGATGAATGTATTTCTTGTGCAATTTTTATTCGTACGTCATTACAGGGTGAAAAAGATTAAATTCGTACTGATTCTCAGGACCATCATAACCAAACTATGTCAAATAATTGTCTTGTAGGTGTCTTATTTGTGATACAAGATGTGCATTTATAGTTTTATTAGTTTTTTTTATTTTAGCACTCTTTACTCTGTACTGTAGGTTGGATAATATTTGCAGATCAAGTGTGGCCACTTTTCTTTCTATCCTGTTATCTGAGAAACATACTACCTGGTACTGGGGCCCAAAGCGGTAATTTTTTTAATTGCTAAATGCAAATGAAATGCAATAAATAATTATATGAATAAATATAGACAGACTATATAATAAAACAGCGACTTATGAAAAAATATAGTACGTTTTCAAACTCCGATGAATCTCATTTCATTTTGCTTGTTTTACAATAACATTTCAGGTCATTTTTATTTATTTCCATTTTCTATATTCCAGTTTTGTAATTCATTCATTCAGACCAAAAAAATCTGGTGGCCACGTAGCTTAAACTGCTCTTTTTATGATGATTGACAGATAAATGACATTAAATAGTAATTACATTAAAAAAAAACATAAAAACAAATAACCTGAAAAGAAGAAAGCATAGAAAATATTAGCATTATTTTATTGGTCATTTTATATAATTTCTGCATTTATTCATCTGATTTCTTTTTTAACATCTGTTTTTTTAGTTTTGACCACTTTGGGTCTCCATATGTTTGGTGAGTTGCTGTAGGTTTTAGGTGGAAAAGAAGCAGTTTTCAACGTTTTGCCTGAATGTAAACATTAATTTGGCAGCCGTTGTTTCCTTCTCACAGCGATATGAGGCAAACTATCAGCCTCGTGAAACCACACTTTATCTGCAAGTTTTATTTGACTTGTTTCACTGCTGTTGAATCATCCGAGCTCAAGTCGTTCAAGTTCAGATACGCCTGATGTCTTGGTGGCATAGATGGATCAAACATTTGGAGAAGTCAAGAGAATGAGCTTAATCATATTCTCATTATGAATGAAACTGAGATGTTGTCCAGTGCCAATACCTCAAGCTATTTCTGTGAACTAGTGGGATGCCTGTGTGATGGGTTTAAGTGCACCATTACTGTCGTTTGTATTTGCAGTAACACATTTCTGGAGAACAGAGATTTCTGTTACTGTGAAATACACTCCATGGAATAAAATATTTTACACTTGAAGCCTTGAATGCCTGATTTGTTTGTTTTTTTTGCATTATTCTTGAGAATTGTATTAGGAATAGAAAAGTGAGTAATGGATACTGTTTTATTGTGGCAGTGATTTAAAGGGACATGATGGGTTTTGCTCCAACAAGTTTTGTATTTTGTTTTGTCAAACATTTTGGTGTTAAAACGGCTACAATTTAAATTGTGTTACTCTCATATCCAAGGTAAGCAGTGTAAAGCATATTGGGCACAATAAAAAAGAATGATTAAATAGTAAAATAGTAAATGAAATGAAATAGTAAATAATAGCTTCAAGGTAAAAATCATATATGCTAAAAAATGTGTGATAAAAATATAATTATTAATAATTAAATGTATCTATTAAATAAATTCATAGTGATAATAATTTTTAACAACTATAGATTGAGCCAGTTTTTCTTCTGCTGTAACTAGTAACTACATTCAATTATAATCATAATCAAAAGCACTTACTGACTGGCAGGGGTGGTTGATTAGATTTTGAGGGTGGCCTGTACCACCCTTGGTCACCACTTTTTGCCACGATTCCTGCCAACAGCCACAGTCACAACAATGGAAACCAGCGAATACTCACTTTTAAAAAGGTCGAACTGGCAACTGTTTTTCATCACTATTAACTAATAGTATCTTTTAATAATAATAAAAATACATATAAAAAACACCAGCCTTATCCTTTAAAGTAATGTTAAGATTCCATGAACTTCGAAAACTGTAAAGTCCGAGCTTTTCTGTGTCTATTGAACGCGTCGTATCTCGCTGACAGCCAACGGCGGGGGGCGGGGTCCCGTGACGTCAGGGGGTGGAAGAAAACAGCAGAGCAGGAATCAAAACAAGGAACGGACACGCCTTCGCTCTGAAAGGTTATAGAAGCTTATTCCTTAACACTGCTGCTGTGCGAGCTGCACAAAACCCAACCTGTCGTCCACGAAGAGACCAAAAGCAACTACACAGAGAGAAATCACTGCAGAAACACCACGAGTCCACTGCAGAAATGGAGTCCACAGAAATGTCAGACAGCGCTGATAGCAGTCGTTGATAGAGGTCGAAAATATCACTGACACACGATTGCTGTAAAATGCCCAACCAGAAGAACAACAAGGGAAAGAAAAGCAAACGCACTAACAGTAGCGGAGATGAGCAGGAAAATGGAGCCTGTGCGGCCGCAACAGGAGGCGCGGCCGCGGCGGCTGCGCCCAGAAACGAGCGCTCGAGTGGTAAGAGAGGAAACGGACACAGATGTAGACAAGTTTGGTGATGCTGCCTTCCTGCCAGGGGAAGCTCGGTCTTGTCTGTGCGACTGTGACATACATGCACTGCGACACTGCAAATGTTTCTGTCCCCCATGCACATACCGTCTGCCTGCAGAGAACACCGTGCCAAACTTCGTTTACAATTCTGGGCATTTTTCTATAGCTCCTAGCTCCTAGACTCCTAGAGTCCACAGGTCGATCGCGACTCAAGGCCTCGTATGAACGGAGTGATTTTATAGATCGTCTGTGTGTATGTGAAGCAGCAAGTAGCCAGTTCTGAACTGTACTGAAATCTTGGCTTGTGTCGTTTCTTTACAGTCATTTGTACAAGACCACTTTGGTTTGTTTTGGTGCGAGAAGATTGTGGAAGCAGCAGTCAAACAAGTTGAAATCTTACTGAAGCAGGTGTCGCTTGGTGTTTTGGATGTGAGCCGAATTAAAGAGCGACTGTTGCTGTTTCGTAAATCTGCATAAAACGTGTTTTAACTTGTTCCAGCAGTACCTGATGGGCAGGAAACGTCTAAATAGTTAAATTTACGTATTTAAGTTTCGTGTCGATCATCAATGGGAATAATAGTCCCTCTTATGAAACGTAGCCTCGCAGAGTCTGGATGGCACGGTGCCGCACTTATCTGGATGCCTTTACACCCGCGCTCATGATCGATGCCTGGTAAAGTTGTGTGCAGGCCTCAGCTGTTTTCCCCGGCTCTAACCGTGTCCACAGTTTTTGGGTCCTGGCCTTCCTATCGTAATACTGACACCTCACCGCTTGTCTGCGCACTCATGTTCAACATCATCCCATGCAGACTTTAAATAGCCACAGAAAAGTTACCCTGTTTGGCCTATTGCACTCCTACAATGTGTTTTTTAAGTTTTTAAACTGCAGTCAGATTCATAAAGTGGATCTCCTACATCAGCATTGCTTTGAATGAAAGTGAAAAACACCAATCGTTGCACTTCTCTTGCTTTACTGTTGCATTCAGTGTAGAAACTGGGCACGCTGCACGTTAGGTATTTAGTAATTGCACAATAATCTCAGAACTGTAAATGCATTTTAGTCAACACAGAGCAGATAATAATCCCGTAAAGTGGCCCTGAAATCTATCAGATAAAAGAATTGAACAGAAAACTTCAATGCTATTTTGAGAAATGTAAAAATACCAACCAGAAGATAGTTGCAGCTCCTCAAATGTGCAGCTTTTTTTTTGCATTAATTTAGTTTTTTTCCAAAATTGTCTGACATTGTTCTAACCAACAACTGATCAGGTAATTAAGAAGAATGCAGTGTGTATATGAAGTAGTTGTTTATTCCTGGGTTCCTGTGTCTTTTTATCTGACTCACTGTTGCATCTCTTTCATTTTATTTCAGTAAAAATAAAGAAAAGGGCTAAAACAAAAAAGCTCAGATATTTTTCGCCACTGTGTGGTGACCTTACAGACAGACAGACAGAGAGAGTGCAGCTCTGACAGTGTGCCGGAAAAGGAAGGAGGAAACTATCCCCCACATACCACCACAGAGTATTCTAATGAGCTGCTCCTTGTAGAGAGTGCGTGCGCCCACATTCGCTTGACTCACGTCCAGACTTGACAATTGGCAGAGCTTGAATAGAGCCGCTCACAGGCTCGACTGGCCTAGTTGAATTTCATAAAGTGATGCAGACGAGGGAGCGAGGGCGATGCTGTTAGTGTAACTTATAAACGAGACTCACTGCTTTAATGTTACTGTTGTCCATTTGGATCAGTGCTGTGTTGAGATGCCACCCAGAATATTTCTGAATGAAGATATTAATCCAATATTCCAGTAGTTAATCTACAGAAAATTGTCAGTTATTTTCTTTATTGACTGATTTGTGCATGTCACAGAACAGAAAAGTGGGGGAAAAAAATCCAATCAGCAAATAATCTTATCTGACAGATGTTCACTGGTTTCACCTTAAATATCACATTCATCTTTTCTCCAGTGAATGTATGTATACTGTGTTTTTTTTAGTTAGTTTCTCAGATAAAACAAGCAAATCTTGGGTTCTGGTTATTTTTAATGCAAACTGAGAGATATTCTCTGATTTCAGCTTCTTCATTTTTTTTTTTTACTTTGTTTTACTGAAGTGTAAATAGAATCAGAGCTGAAACCACTGGTTTGCAGTTGAAAAACCATCTGCTGGTTTAATGTGAAGTATTGCTACTATTTCACATTTAAAGAATAAACCAAATAATTCCTCTTTTAATTGAGAAGATCATAATCATTCGGGGTACTTGCTTTAAACAGCTTTTCTTCTGACATTTTGAGAACAGGGGTCTGACCGGCATGAGAATAATCAGCTGTAGTGCTAAAATAAGTGTCGCATGCGTGAAGTGAATAAATCAAACTTTCTGGGGAATCTGGGATGAGAAGTATCACAGTAAGCTCTTCTCTTCCCCTCTTCTGTCATTAATCCCTCAGAGGTCCAGTGTGCGACCCCTCTCAGCTGCAGCTTGGGCCGGGCCATCGACCTGGAGAAGGACGACTACCAGCGGGTGCTCTGCAACAACGAGCTCTGCCCTTACGGAAACTGGATGCATCTGCAGTGTTTCTTCGAGTGGGAGAGCTCCATCCTCATCCAGTTCAACTGCATCGGCCGAGCGCGGTCGTGGAACGAGAAGCAGTGCCGGCAGAACATGTGGACCAAGAAGGGCTACGACCTGGCCTTCAGGTTCTGCTCCTGCCGCTGCGGCCAGGGTCACCTAAAGAAGGACACCGACTGGTATCAGGTGAAACGCATGCAGGACGAGCGCAAGAAGAAGCCATCGGAGAGGAGCATGGGGAGGACTGGGGTGAGTGGGGGGGCTTCGGGGCCTGCGGACGGGTTTTTTGATGAGCCTAAGAAAAGTAAACCACCAGGAGGAGCAAGTGGAGGAGGTAAACTACCCCCCAGAGCGTCTAGTCAGGAGTTACCTCGTAGACAATCAGTGGAAAGACACAACTCTATAGAGAGAGCAGCAGCAGCAGCAGGAGGACATGCTACAGGGGGGGCCTTTCCTCTGGGGCCTCCTCAGAAATCTCCATGCGACTCCCCGGGACAGTCTCCTCCTACCGGCTTCTCCTTCTCCCCCACTGCTGCCCTCACAGCAGGAGGTGGGGGAGCAGGTCTGCGAGGTTCCCGTCAGCTGGGGGAGTTCCTCAAATCGGCCGTCCACATGGACCCACAGAGGAAGCACCTTCTGTGCGGGGGAGCTCTGGCCCGGGGTGGTGGCTGCTCAATGGGAGCCTCTGGTGGCGCAGGTGGGGGCCCGCACCTTGACCCTGTTCTTCCCCTGCCGCTGTCGTTCGCCCTCCCGCTCCACCACCGGCTCGCCTCCGCCGGCATGGGTGATGGCACCCATCCTCACCCAGTGCAGTTCCTGAGGAGGCTGGACCTCTCGGAGCTCCTCACCCACATCCCTCGACATAAACTCAACACCTACCATGTCCGCATGGAGGACGATGCCCAGGCGGGTCAGGGGGAGGAACTGCGCAGGTAGGTTTTCTGGGACGTTGGATGTCTTATACTTGGTGAAGGTTTTTGTTCTAATATGAAACTGACTGTTAAATTAAATGTTATTGTAGATTAAAGTTGAGGTTTGTTTGCATCTCTGTCACATTGTCAAAAATCTGACACCACATACATTTCAGTGTTGGTGATTTATTAAAGAATATATCAAAGGTACAGTGGCTAATAACTGGAGGAAAGTAAGCGCTTGATTCAGATTCAGGAAAACTTGTTCTAAACATAATGTGATTGAAAAACACATCAAGGTCAAAAAGTGAAAAGTGAAGTGACACTAAATGCTTCATTAGGAAGCCGGGGCAAGTTTATTTGTATAAGCACCTATCAGCAAATACTTCCAGTAAAAGGAAGTGACAAAGTGAGAAGTCTTCTGCCTCATTTTAAAGGAACCGACAGTTGGAACAGAGCCGCGGTTTTCTGGGAGCTCGAATGCATCTGGGGGCAGTGGAAACAACTTAAAGTTGTGTTTTAAGTCTGAAAGTGAAACGGTTACATCATATTTTAGTAGGTTAATTGCTCATTTTGAGCTTAAAGACATGAAAATTGACTGAAATTAACAACACACTTCTCCTGAACTGACAAACGTGTTGTGTTGCTGCAGATCTTTTGGATCATTATCTTTTTTATTCACTAGATATCATCATCATTACCAGCAACCCGAACATAGTGAACAATGGCTTTGATATTTCAAAAGTGCAGCTAGTATCTGATTATCTTTGACACTGTTTATGCATCTTTCTGTTTTTATGAACTTGTACAAATACTTGCTGTGAGGGTTGAAAGGATGTTGAGTAAAAGGAGGAGGAAACGAGGAAGAAGTCAGAGGAGGTTGGTGGATGTGCTGAAGGAGGACAGAGCAGAGCCGCATGTTAGGGACGGGGTGAGATGGAGGCAGATGATCCGCTGTGGAGACCCCTAAAGGGAGCAGCTGAAAGAAGAAGAAGTTCTAATTTCTGGCTGCAGCAGGAAGCTGTTTGTCTGTTCAACACTAAATGGGACACAACGAAAGTTAGCAACTAGCTGGCAAATGAGACAGATATTCCCGTGGGTGTTGGTAGAGATAAAAAAAAAACAGAGCAAAGTGGAAAGTGAGTGTTACACTTCATACTGAATACAAATGTTGTACTACGTCTTCTGGACGCATGTAAATAAGCACATCAGTGGTGTATTCAGGTTTTTCTGTTTGTTGTTGCTCCCAGTTATGTAATAAGAGTTTATTTATAAAGCACTTTGCCACTCACAGTGCTTCTCACTTAAAATATGTTCAAATATGTGCAGTAAAAAGTAATAAAGTAAAAGTAATAAATATAAAAAACATTAGGAACAAAAGTATCTGCGCACATGAAAGTTCATGGTCTCACCATTATAAAAGTGTCCACTGAGACCAGGTGGTAATAACAAAGAGTATAGATGCTTCTTCTTGTGCCACGTGTACCTAAATGCATCACACAAAGGCTCAGAAGGATTCAGTCTGACACGTGCTGTCCGTGTTGTTCTGCAGGTTCATCCTGTCGGCCCTCAGCGCGAGCCAGAGAAACATGGTCAACTGTGCTCTGTGTCACCGGGCGCTGCCTGTGTTCGAACAGTTCCCTTTGGTGGACGGGACTCTGTTCCTCAGCCCCTCGCGTCACAATGAGATTGAGTACGACGTCCCCTGCCACCTGCAAGGTCAGACCCGGTTTCGTGAACACAGCGTGACAACTTGAGATCATTTGACACAAGTGTGTGGGGAATGCAGCTCAACAATAATGCAGTTAACTTTTCCAAAAATATAAGGAACACTACTTACAAAACAGGTCCACAAGAGAAAATAATAACTGCATCGCACAGTGCAGAACAGTGCATCTGTGGATGAGGTGTCATAAACCTGCAGAGGTTCAAATGTCTCAGCACTTGAACAAATGAAAATTTGAACACCTACAATCTGACAGTATGACAGCAGCGTAAACTCCATCTCCAGAAGAAGATCGTCTTATATAATGATGCGTTTGCCCATAGAGAAGGTACTGGCCCCCAGAGAGCTCACTACACTGCAGCTTAGGAAAACACATGCAAAAAGACAAAACACAAGCAAATGGAGGAAACGTCAGCATCGTACTGCACTCAAGTGGTTGGAAAATGTGCCAGTGCACAATTTATCTTGCTGCCTAACAGTATTAATAATGGTTCATAATGTTGCAATCAGAATGTTTAAACTAAAGCAATGCATCCTTTCATTTTTCTGTGTGAGTGTGTGGTTGTGTTTTCTCGCTTCTGTCAGATTGGTGATGTTTTCTTCTTTTCATCTTCTTTGTCTATTTGCATGTGCTTTTTGTAAAGTGTCATGGCCGCAGCAGTGTTGTCACTGTGCAACAAACACACACAAAGCCAATCTAGCTCTATATGTCCAGTACACCAGCAGCCACGATCACTGCCAATCAGGAAACAAAGAAAATAAATCATTCACGTTAATGTTATTTTACAAACTAAAATGTTCAAACTGTGTTAGATTTCACTTCTGGTAAATACAAATTGCAAGTCGTTAATTCATCAATACTGGTCTACTGGGTCTAAAGCATGTAGACATGAAAGATTTTCAGCTGGCTTCTGCACAGTCCAGCATGAATGTGAATTAGGACAGAGGCTGCATGGAGCTTCTTTGATCTGCTGGTCGACAAGCTTTGATATGTATCATCGTTGATGTGCATCAGTATGAGTGGATTATTTATTCAGCTTCTCAGGCTTTTTTTTTTTTGTCAGGCTGAATATGAATGGCAAAAGATAAGTGGCTGAATTATTTAGCTCAGTTAAAAAGTCAGGTTTGATGAAGTTTTGTCAGTGTGGATGTTGCAGTTCTGTTACTTCTCTTAGTGGAAATAAATGTAAGACCTTAACCTGTGCATTTCTTTCCAACAGGCAGGTTAATGCACCTTTATGCCATCTGCGTGGACTGCCTCGAAGGCGTCCACAAGATCGTCTGCATCAAGTGCAAGTCACGCTGGGACGGCAGCTGGCACCAATTAGGCACCATGTACACCTACGATATACTGGCCGCTTCGCCATGTTGTCAGGTAGAAACACCGACTGCACCCTCTCAGTGCTCTCATCAAGCTGGCGTCTATTCACCAAACAGCCAATAAAGAAACGAAAGAAAAACAGAGCTATAAACGTTGTGAGTGGTGGACGTACATTCAGATGAAAGTTAATGTTCATTCCTGTGATGGATGAGAGGAACTCGCTGTGATAGAATGAAGGACAGAACATCTTTATATTTTACCTTTAGTTTTTAATTAATCACTTCCTTTGCTGGAGTCAGCGAACTTAAAGTGCTGTTCTCTGTTGTGATTGAACACAGTTATCGCATCAATAAATCTTTCCTTGTGCGACCGACTAATCTGAACTCAGAGGTCTACTCACTGGCTTTCTCGGGGCGTAAACAACTACTCCCAGTCTTCTTCAGCAGATAGAAATTAATTTATTAATTAATAAAGGTATCTGTAAAATATCAGTAAAGAATTAATTATAACTATATACACTATACGATATAACTTACCAGAGCCAGAAGAGCCTTTTTTTCTGGCCGAAGAATTAGGTTCACAGATAAGCAGCAAATGTTCCCATTACAGATGATGTAAAAAGCAAATATAGCTAAAAATGAATAAAACTAATATATATATACAGTACAGGCCAAAAGTTTGGACACATTCAATTCATTCAATGTGTTTTTTATTTTATGACCATTTACATTGGTAGATTCTCACTGAAGGCATCAAAACTATGAATGAACACATGTGGAGTTATG
>JAUYWH010000016.1:15765641-15834716 GCA_034779795.1 Ctenopoma multispine | reverse complement strand
AGAGGTGTTTAGCACTTGTTGGCCCCTTTGCCTTCACTCTGCGGTCCAGCTCAGCCCAAAACACACTGAATGAGAAGGTGTGTCCAAACTTTTGGCCTGTACTGTATCTATATTTATTACTGTACAGTGGATATGTTGAGTGTTTCAGTTGTAATAGATGTGTCTGTCCACCTTGAAGTCAAACCTTTTCTTAGTCATTGCTGAGACGAGACGAGTTATAGACAGTTACCAGTTCAATTTGAGTAGAAATACCAACACTGTAGTGTAAAAACAGTTTGTCATTTATTGCTTTCAACTTGTCCAGGTGATAAATATCGTGGGATGGTGCTAAAGGCTAAACCAACTTTTGTAATTTAATGATCTGATCTCAGACTCTTCCCACTGTCATGAACAAACTTCCATGTTCAAATGTTGCACGTTGAGTGACCGGCACCCCGTCTCCATCCTGTGTGTCCCCAGGCTCGTCTCAACTGTAAGCACTGCGGGAAGCCGGTGGTGGACGTTCGAGTCGGGATGCAGTATTTCTCCGAGTACAGCAACGTCCAGCAGTGCCCTCACTGCGGCAACCTGGACTATCACTTTGTTAAACCCTTCTCCTCCTACAAAGTACTCGAGGCTTATTGACAAATGTTGTTCATGCATGTTAGTTAAGCTGCTTTTGTTCTTACGTTTTTCTAACACAATTTAGGAAAGATTTTATTTTTTGGGCCTTAAGGTGGTTTTATGTCTTTAAGTTCTCTATTTCGGTTCTTTTTGTATGTATAGGAAAAAGTATGAGTGGTAAAAAAAAAAAAAAGTTCCAGGACAGTATCTCTGCTGTTACAGAAAGGTGTTGATAGAGTGTGGACCTGACACCTATCAGTGACATGTGAATGTAAACTGTATGCCAAACTTGCTTTTATTTTAATTTTTTACCAAAAACATAAAGATTAATCTTGAATAAAGCAGAGAAAGATACACACTGCTGTTAGTTTTATTTCCATATCACATCTGAAACACTTTCTTTCTTTGGCTTGTGAAACCAAGCATTGTAAAAAAAAAAGGAAAAAAGAAGTAGAAATCACTGGATGAGCAACTTTTACTGCCTGATGATCACATGTAAAAACTAAATAAATTCAAAAATCAGGTCCCTGCAAGAAAACCATTTAAGGTTAAGGCTTAGTTTTAGTGATGTTTCCTCACTGTCAACAAAACTACACCATCACCTTGTTTTAGTTTTTTGACAAAATACAATTTATTGTGATGCCTTCACTGCTGCACAGACCCTTCTGTTGTGTGTGTGTTGCTTTCAGGGGACATGTTGCGAGTGGAGTTGTCAGACTGAGGCGCTGCAGTCTTATTCTTCTCCTTTTGTGACAGCTCCTTCGCTGAAGGTGGTCTGAGGACACAGGTGGCTGCTTTACCGTCGCGTATGACTTTTGGCTTGGAAACAAATCCCACAGTTACCTCAATCTGCTGCACTATCTGCTCCAGAGTTGTGTCCTGTGGAAAGAAAACGCTTACGTTTAATATTTCCTGTGTTAGAAAGACGTCTGGAGAAATATATGCACAGCGTGTCATTTTATATCACTGTACGTTTGGCCTTTATCCTCAAAACACCTGAAGCTTCATCTGTGCACAAAAAGCACAAGAATATTATTTAAATAGGACATAAAAAGGGACACTGTGGAAAAACAACAACCTTGCAGTTCTATGTCTACGCCAACCAGTGAATTTGCAGTTTGATGGACTGATGGACTGACAACACTTTTAATAATGCCTCAGACTGCTGCTGCCGCTGCTGCAGAGGCCTAAAGAACAAACGCTGTTGAGAAGCTGATTTTCTTTTAAGAAGCTTTCTTTTAAACTTGATTATTCTTTAACAGTGGGAAAATGTTACCAGTGACCCCTAGTGGACAAACTACTTAATGCAAATACTGATAAAGTCAAATTTGTGACGAGCTCCAATCAGCAGACACCGAAGTCTCACCTGTGCAGATCCGTTAGACTCTGATGCATCCAGACGACATTTAGATCATGAGCTTAACAGAATATTTCGATTTCTTAAATCTGCTTCAGGAGAATTTAATGATCATTTTAGTCCGTGCTTTAAAACAGAAAAGATAGTTGACAGTTGATAGTGTTGTTGAATGTTAAGACCGTTGTCCCTCACCAGGTTGACCGCAGGTTCTCCACGTCCTGATCGCAGAGTAATCTTAACGTGGTGCTTCTTCTCCAGCCAGCTCTCCACCTGTTTCAGCTTGGTGGTGAGATCGTGAGATGCGATGCCAGATGAAAAGGTGAGTTCCTTCACCTGCACAGGAGCTGCAGTGAAAGAATACAGTCAGAAGAGTTTAGGAGGAGTATGTTACTGTGTTTGTAATGCTGATGGGATAATTATGTTTTCTCTCTGGTCGGTGTGTTAACAAAGATATGTTTCATTATATTGCAGCTTCAAAATTTAAGCAGCAAACTTCAAAAACATTTCATCCTACATTTCCCATAATGCATCTCTTGGTTCACTGACAAGTTAGTACAAGTGCAGTTTTAAATATTACTGCTTCACTTGTGTATCACCTTGTAAGACACAATATAAGTAAAGATTATTAATTAATAAACTCATTAAATACCTGCTTTGTGTTATATATTTGTAGACACAAAACCTGTTTGTTCAAGGCTGTAACATACACGTTTTAATTCGTGGCCCTGCCAGAGCATCACATACCTGCTTTTGCTTTCTGTTTCTCCCGCAACTTCAGCTGCTCTTCGTGGATCTGTTTGCCGCTCATCAGCTGGTAGACGGGAGGATCTTTGTGTTCACTGAGCTGCACCAACTTCAGACCCTGCTCGTCCATGACTCTGATCACGTCTGCACGGTGCATGGAGCCCATGTCCTCCCCTGTCTCACTTATCACCTGTATCACCCGCTGTGGGATCTTACGCCCAACGCTGCTGATTGTGGCATGAGCTCGGGGATCCTGCTTTTTCTTCTTCGGCGCATTAGTCTGTTCTGAGTCATCTACAGCTGTGGAGAATGGAGACCATCGCCAAGAGCCAGGAATGATGTTTGACGTCTCGCTGTATTTGAGAAACCTTGATGAAGGTGTCCAACAGCCAGGACTACTGCCACAGACAGCTCGTACTGTGTGGCTTAGCAGCAACCTCACACAGCCTGAAGACATATCCTACAGAGAAACAGAGGGGACAAATGAGCCGCCAGATGTGGCTATGAAGTGTTATTTTCCAGAAAAAAAAGTCACACACTTTTGTGATAACAAAGGTGGACAATAAAGTTAACTGAATTTGAATTAGATATAACAAAAAAACAGTTGATGTAAACTTAATCTGTACAACATTAGTAGCATGTTGAAACTTATGAACGTTAACGCTGCAATACATCAATAGTATTGTACTAGTACTATACCAGCCTCCATTCCAAAACCCTCAGATTTAAGGTTTATGACTTTATCTGTCAAAGCGTCATCACACAGTGCAACAGTACTGACGTTTTCCCAAACCACCACGTCCCATACTATTATTCGTAACACACAACGCTTACTTCATGATTTACTGTTGGACGTTTTGCTCTTATATCGTGTTTAATGGCGTAAGTTCTCCTGTCATTCTGATAAGGCGATAATGCCCCGCTGTAATTCTACTGTAAAAACAGACATTTACATTAAAGTTCATCAGTAAGGTGATGCCGAACTCATTAAAAATACTTGATTAATTGTTTAGTATATTGCAGGATACAAGTTGCGTTTACGTGATGGTGGAATAAACATGTAAACCCGAAACTGACAGTTTTTAAAAGGGAGTATGGAAACGTCAGCCTACTCCTTACAACGCTGAGAATCTATAACATTCAAACTGATGAAGTCTCAGTGTGACAGACACTTTAAGATACTATACTAATACTAACTATGCTGTGTTGCTCTGAAACATACACAGTACACCTCAACAACCAATGCAGGCTCAAATGTTCACATTACAAAGAAGCACTAATCTCACCAGCACAGCCTATAAAAACATGGATTGATCTATTTCGATGTGCTTTTAACTCACTGCTGATCAATGTCGTTTATTCATGCTGTCAGCTGCAGGGGTGACTGCTCTTGTCTCTTCTTCCGCCATGCACTTCTTCAGTTAATCTGAATCAGAATAGATGCAACAACAGCAGCATGCTTCCCTCTCGAGGACAAATCAGGACATAGCATTCTTTAAAGGGTCGTTTCACTCAAATAACCAAATAATATACTATATGTTGTTATTTGCATCTAAAATTTTTCAGGTAGTTTTGTTGTTGATACTTTTCAGTTATGTGCCTCGGTTTTGTCGCCTTAAGGTAATAGAGGTGAAAGCAATTTAATGAATTTGTTGTTGTTGGTATTTTGGCTTTATAATAGTATGATAGTGAGAGAGGCAGATAGGAATTATGGGGAGAAGAGACGGTGTGACATATAACAAGAATGAGCTCTCTTAAGGCTCATGGGTTGTGAAATAATGTCAGGGATTAGGCTACATCAGTGATGTTATTCTACAAGAACACAAAGAAGAAGAATCTAAAGTTGATATGCATCGTGAGGTGGATTCATAGTATCAAGTTGGTCAAAGATAATATATTAAATGCTTTATTTTTTCATCTTAAATTAAAACCGTTGAACAGACAGTTAAAGAAAAGCATGTATTCAAATAAATGTAACCTATGGAAAGAACAATTCAATTCAGTTCAACTTTATTTATATAGCGCCAATTCACAACACAGGTCATCTCAGGGCACTTTACAGTGTAAGGTTTAAGACCTTTACACATTATATAAATATATACAGAATAATGTAGAAAACCCAACAGTCCCACACAAACTGAGCAATGCGAAAAAGCTACTGCAACACAAGATGGAACATTTCTTTGGAAAGAACCTTCCTGCTCATCCTAGTTGATGTTATAAATACACCTAGATCTCATCAGCCGAAAGCATCACATCTTACAAAGCACGTTTATGAACTGTAAAGAGATATGGAAATGTGCCAGACATAGCTCTGTTGGAAAACAGGAAATAATAGTCTATCTATAAGTGAGTGATTTAAAAGTTGCAGAACAAGTTGCAGCTACTGCTGCTCAGTGAGGCTGGTACCAGTTTTACCTGAACTAGTTTAGATATGGATATTATTCTCCATGACTGGATTTAGCTGCTACCTTTATGTTAGCTGACAAGCCAAGTTATGTAGTGTGTAAGATATCAGCAAGTAAAAATGTAATATTTAAAACTAAACTAAAGCCAGCTGCATGTTGGCTAAGATCGACCCTACTGTGTTGTACGGTGACGCACTGATGCAAATTTGAACCTTTTATTTCTTGATTGTGTGATAAACAAATATGCATGAACCGTTGCCACAGCATGTAGTATTACATGTCTGTAACTGTGATCTGACCAGAAGTGTATAAAGTGCACAAATTTAAAACTCAAGTGAAAGTGGATAAAACTTTTGGATAAAAGCGTCTGCCAAGCAAAGTAAAGTAAAGTGTATTTGCCTAGAAAAACTCAAGCTCTAAGATAATCCACTAAGAAAACAGTCTATTTAAACAATGCAGAATTTGATGCTTTTAATAATATAAATGCAGAAGTTTAGTCCAGATTTGTTTGACATAATTCTCAGAGATGAATATTATGGTAAAATATGTTGTTACCTACAGACGGAGTTGATTTTAGCACCTTATATAGTGACAGGAGGTTAATCCATATATGATACATCAGCGTGTTTATAAGAATCTAAACTAGGAAAAAGTAGCTAAAGATGTTAAAATAAATAGAAGAAGAGAAAAAGTACATTTCCGCTGATTTGTAGAGAAAGCAGCCTGAAATAGCACAGTACCTGAGTAAATGTTGTTAGTTACTTACCACCTCTGTCTATAACCTCCATAATGAAAGCATATTACTTATTGTATAAAGGCCCAATCCTGACACTTAATAGTCATTTCTTTCTTCTTTTTTGCTTTAAAAATGTTTTTATTTCAGTTTATACACGGCACCAATCAGCCACAACGTTAACACCTGATGGTTTTTAGATTCTCCACCTCAACAAAAGCACAAAGTCCAGCGGTCAAACTGAAACAGGATCCAGCCACTTCACCCCTCAGTCTAATTATTCTCTACATCTGTCATTTTGAAAACCGCAGCAGGTTCCAGACAAAATGCGCTGACACACTGCATTGTTGTGGACGGTTTTGTAGTATTTTAAATTATTTAATCTTACCATAAAATTATATTACATATGCGTCTGTTACAACCACCATTCGTTCTCACATGCTCTAATGTCACCGCTGGATGCTCATCCAAGCAGATATCATTAGGATTATTTTGCATGGGGCAGTATCATTAGGATTTATTTGTTCTGACATTTTCAGGAAGTTTGAATTTGCAAGGCAAAATTTTCTGCCGCTGTCAGCTATGCAAATTCCGTTTGATATCATATTCATTTGGTTCAGTTTTGTGATTCAGTTCAGTGCCAAGACCTCACTTGAAACTGAGAAAGGTATGAATTGAAATGCTAAATATGAGAAATACTTAATATTTCTGCCTGATAATTCCTTTTTTTGAATCACTCTGGTTATTTTATTGCTACAGCAGTGAATGGATTACACTTTTTGGCAGAACATGACACACAAGAGCTGCACGACTTGGGTTTTGTTGTTGGGACTTCTGTGGATTTTTCCTGTTTGTAAGTAAATGAGTTCTAAACGTTATTGCCTGAAAGTATTTCTGTTCAAGTTCAAACAAGTGCCAAGTGTGCAGTGACAAAACATATTAGTCTCTACTGGTTTTTGTAATGTGTGAAGGTAATACAGTGTTTTTAATGTGACCTGTCTTTTAGCTCCAGTGGATGGCCAGCTCCCAAATGATAATGCAACTGCAAAACTCGCAAATTGTTCCAATAACAATAAAAATAAAATAGTGCTGGTTGCTGACAAGTTCTATGATCTCATCACTACACACAACCCTTGGACATACAGTGAGTCAAAACTTTCATACACATTTCAGTTGTTCATTTACAACAAGCCACATGGACTCGTCAGGTTGTAGTTTATCCATTTTTATCTTCTTGGCCTCTGTTTGCTGTAAAATCCCAATGACACGAGTCCTCGATACGACATTAAAACCACCTGGTGGTGTCAGCGTTGAGGCAGATCAGTGTCAGAAGAGTTCCGATTATCCAGTGTTTCACATAGAAAAAGGTTCAAAGATGAAACTTTAAGAAAAGAAAAAAGACAAAATGTAGTGTTAATACTGAAATGAAACTGTTTATAGTGTCATTTATTCTAAATAGCAGTAAAACATTTTAATATAGTGTACTTTTTATTATAAACATAGAAAGGTTAATTTATTTTTTATTATTGATAAAAAACATTAGGAGGAACCTTTCGGATTTAAAAATTATGGCTCTCAGTGCACCAGGATGCACCGATTAGTGAAAACCACACATTCATTTGGCTTGTAAAAGCACATATGGTTACAGTACCCTACTGATCCCTTTTGTATTACAGTATATGTACTGCAATAATATGCACTGCATAATTCAATTCTAAATATGCAAATCAATGTATTTATATACAGGCCCGTCACAATGTGACATCACACATTATTTTCTTCCTTATCCCTGTTCTTCTTTCCTTGTACCCTCTGGTACCTATTTAATAGATGTTTAATTAGCAAGTTATAAACTATAATAAGTGTTATTGAATAATCATTAAGTCTTACTTTACTTAATGATCGCAGCCAGTTCATCAACCATTCAACTTTAGATGCACTTAATTAGAGTTAATCTCAATGTATGTTGGGACAGATTCCAACGTAAAAACAGATGAACGGATATTTTGTCCTGTATATGTAAATGTAGTCAGACTTTTTTCAAAATAACAGCATCAAACTGCTCAGACCCCTTTATTCCTATGAAAAACCCATGTGTTGAAGAATTTATCACTAACCTGACATTTTACTGGGGAATTTCAGTGCAACAAAACATCTTGTGAAAACGTTTTCATCACTCACTCCACAGTGTGAGTGATGAAACTAACGTTTTAGCTTGAATGTCTTTATATTTGCATCAGACAAAGCTGAGATCATCTTTTACACTGATTCAACACCTCAGAAAATGTTAAATGTCTTAGTAAAACTGGCTCCTCTTTTTTTGTTTACCTCTCTGCAGGTAATGCTTGTATAGTATTTCTTCAGATAAACTCTACTATAAACTGTGAGTACAGTCTACTTCTTATACTCCAAAAATATCTGGCTTTGATAAAAAATAAATATTTAACCCATATCTCTGATATAAATTAACAGCAAGCTTGGATGCACAGTGGCCCCAAGAGGATACAAACAATCTTCTGTACATTTCAAAACATATAACAAACCAGAACGCAGATGTGTATGTCATGAGTGGGAGGAACTGCAGGAATCAATTTGACTTAAAAGGTGATATTACATAGATGTAGTTTTATTATTTATGTTTAGATCTTTAATTTCTCAGAGTATGGACAAAGTACTGTAGTTAAATGGTTCAAAAAATGAAAGTTTGTTAATATCTTTTTTTTTATATAATCCAGATTCAACGTGTGACTATAATCGCACAGTCAATGGTAAGTTTATATTCATTACTTTAGTTTGGGGTGAGAACATAAAAATAAAATACTAATTTTGTCAATACTAAACTTAGACATTTGAAACTTAAGATTAAAGTTCAGTCTCTTTTAATTAGGTTCAGAAATAATACTCAAACAGTATAATGGCTTCACCCTGATAAGTTTCTGTTGACTTATATTTCTTCTTTACTGAGGACGGATGTTAAATCTTGACACGGTTTCTGTTAATAGGATCATGCAGCGTTACATGTTTGAATACAGGGACAGTATGTCAAATGACCAGTTATGATGGTGGCAAGTGCAACACTATGGGTGAGTTCCCTTTAGTTATGCTTCTTTTTAATACTAATACAGATGAGTAATACAACTGTTACAAATTGTGTTTGACTGTGTAGATTTAAAAAATATGCCAGAAGTGACATTTCTTCATTTGTACTGTATTAAATGTTGACATTAAATAAGATCCTTTCATTTTAGCTGCACAGATAAACGGCATGTACATCATCAACCTTACACGCTCAGACAAAAACTGCATCAGCTGTGACAATCCTGTAAAAATACCTGAGACGACAATTCAACTGAATTTAACTCAGCCAACTGTAGGAGGAAAAATCGAGGCAGCCGGAGCAGCGTAAGGCTTTTTGCACAAATTAATAAAATGCTGTAGTTTTGCCGGGAATGTGGAAGAAAGACTTACTGTGTACTTTTACAGCAGCAGCTCAGTTTAGCATGAAGACGTAAAGCAGGTGGAAATAAGAAGCCTGGCTCTGACCAAAGCTGCAGCACCTATGAAACTATACAGTATCTTGTTTTGTTTTTTCTGTCAAAAACAAGAGACACCCGGTAAACTCATAGTGTAACTAGACTGACCTTATCACATCAACTATGCAACTCAATTTTATTTTCAAATGTTACTTTTTTCTTGTTAAAAGCAGGAGATTCAGTGTATTAATGAGCTTTTAGCAGGTGGCACATTTTAAAAAGGATGCTTACTAACAAGACATGATACACTGTGTTTCACTAGCAGTTCACAAAAACAACTTTACGTTGCTGTGTTGTGTAAAAACACTTGCAAACAGTACAAATACACCTGCAAAACCCTTTTCACTCTTTCCTTCCTATTTTACAATGGCACATACGCTTATTTGCATTCTTGCAAATAAGCCTAAACACATTAAACACGTCCTTTATACTCTGAACATGGCAAATGTATGTATTTAAAATGTTGCCTAGAGCAGTGTGTATATAGGTTTTAACCAAATTATGTGTGAATTTATTTTTTGATGTATAATAATTAATACCAACAAGATACAAAAACGTATTTTTTTGTCTGTCAACAGTAAAATAATGAATCAAATGGCTGATCTTGCCTCCACCATGGTTGGGTCTTCAGCTGCACTGTCTGTAGGAGAAGGAATTACCGGTGTCATGGTGGCACACAAAAACCCTGTAGACATAGAAGCGGTCTCCTTTGCTTATGCGTCTCCTAATGAAAGCATAAATGTGGGTGAATTTACCTTTATTTGACCTTCAATAATGTGTGCATGTCATCAGGAGAAGAGTGTTGTTTAATCTTTAGGTTTTTGTGGCTCAAAGTACATTCCTGATCGTTTTGGAAGTCTGATTTTTTAAACTTTCCTTGTATGTTAACATGAAACTGGAGCGATAAACTGCACTGTATGTGCTGTGCTCTTTCCTGCAGGTTATAAGTAGTGGAGGTAATCTGGCTGACTTTTCAAGATCTGTCTCAGTGCCCAAAGAAGCTTTTGATAAAGCACTCAGTTTGAACGTCTTGACATCATTTGCAGCTCTTTTACGATTCAATAACATGGCTGGGGTAAGAGAAACTTCACCTTAAACGTTGGATACACCTTACATAGGTGATTGTGTTAATATTTTCAGGTTCCTCTATTTTCAGGATGAGCTGAACAGCACTCTTTTAGGTAACGAGGTTTTAGCTGTTGAAATGGGAGCAAATATCACTAATCTCACAGACCCAATAAAGGTCATGTTTCGGAGTGTGAAATATGTAAGTAAAAAAAAAAGAAGCACAATCAATTCCAGCATTATTAGTTTTTGTTTTTATTTCTTCTTTGAGATGTGACTGGTTACCATTCAAGAGCATATTTTTAGTGCTTTCCTGTTGTTCTGTCCACAGATAGGAACTCCATCCTGTCGCTCGTGGAACGGTGAAGGTACTTTCCTATTTTTTAATTTGCATGTTGATGTGAAACAAACAGCTACAAATTTGCAATGATGTAATCTCAATACGGTTTACACCACCCAGACGCTGCGCCACCTTCATCCTCTCTATTGCTTATTTGTTCGCAGTTTGAAAACTCTTCTCATGATATTTTTTGTGGAATACAGTGCACTGTGTTGCATTGCAGCTGTAAAGCTATGTGTTACGCACACTGAGGCCATTCTCATTGTCTCTGAGTATTTAGCAGCATTAACAAACTACAAGCACTGATGTGGCTGGTTGAGAGAAGAGTGAGATAAGTCCTGGCCATCTGAAATTCTGAGGTCTGCTCTCTGCTCTCTCCTTGTGAAGTGGGAAGCATAAAACAATAACAAACAAATTCTGGGTGATATTGGGTAACATGTGATTCAACTTACACTAGCTCCGGGGTTAATGCTTAAAACGCTCAAATTTCATCTCTGAATTGTCAACACGATCTGTTTTTGTTTCAAAGGAAGTCAACCAAATTGGACTGATGTTGGATGCACGACGATAACAAATGGATCCAGCATTACTTGCCAGTGTACACATTTGACATTCTTTGCTATCTTAATGGTTTGTTTCACCTAATTTTAATTAAAAAACTATAAGATTTTTGTTCTGTATGCCCATCTAAGCAGTTTGCACTCTGTAGCTGCATCATTGTAATTGTCCCCTACAGTACTGTATGTTTTCATATGGTACAATTGTCAATACGACAAAGTGTTTCTGTCTTTGCAGGCTGCGCCTAATGAAACCATCTCAAGTTCTGACCTGAACAATCTCACCATCATCACCCAAGTTGGCTGTGGCTTGTCCATGTTTTTCCTCAGCATTATCCTCTTCATGCACTTCCTCATGAGGTAATGTTAATTTATCACGTAGTCCCGCACATTGTGAAGCACATAGCTGGAAACAGGTGGGTTTTTTTAAGCAATATTTACATAAATGTACAAAAGCATATCATCAACAAACATGTATACTGTCTTCCAGGAGCATGTTGTGTTTGTGTTCAATGAATTAATGTGGTACATTTAAATATTAACTGATCAACAGAAAACCCTTTTGTTTCCAAGTTTATCTTTTGAGTATTTAACATAACTTAGCACAGTGATACCTGAATGAATGTTCCCAACTCATGGAGAAATCTAGTGGTTCATATGATTTGCCTATCATATTTTCTCATGATGTCCTGCGATACTGTGCTGTACGATAATGTACTCATTCTTGTACAGAAAAGAATGAGAGAGAAATCTTGGTTTCTATCACGTTTTATAAAGACAGTGAGCAAATACAGACAGATGAAGGCAACTGGAAAAAATAGACTCACATTTATCACCATAAAACGCCCAGATAACACCATAAAGAAAGCATTTTGGGTTGATTCCTGTGCTGTTCCACACTGGTTACTGTGGTGAAGCTCATGTAAATAAGACAGAACAGTGTGTTAGTTTGTTGAATAGTAGCTTCACTGTTGGAGAACTGTGGAAAAGGCCTCATGCAAATGAAACTTTAACATCTCTAGTGCTTACCTCTGCAAAGAAACACTGTTTTTCAGTTCAGTTCAGTTCATTATCACTTTCATAATGTACTTATATAAAGACGCTGTTCTCCATCTCAGTGCTCTAGTACAAATACCTACATGGGGTCCTGTGTATTAAATAATCACTCACTGGACATTTTATTAGCTACACCTGTAAAATGTAATGGCATGCTATTTACATAAATGAGTTTATTGAGTGAGTTAAGCAATAACCTGGTGCATGTGATGATGATGAATTATCTCCAACTGTAGTAATAGTAATAGTATTGATTTAAAATGTATGCCTCAAATTAATTTTTATTAGTTTTCACTTTACCCATTATTATTCTGTTTTGCATTTTAAAGTAACTTTTAAAAACAAATCATTTGAAACATTAAATCATATATCATATTTCTACTGTTTCTTTTTGAGTCATTCGAGTGAAACGTCAGCTCTGAATATTCTGTTCTCGTGGGACTAATGATCACTTTTTATTGTTTTAATTGTCTTGAAACAGTGTTGAAGTTTTTCAGGTATCTTATTTTGTTTAGATATTTTATTTTGTGGTCCAAAAATCTGTTGGAAAAGTCTGATTTTTTTTTACTTGACTGATATTTAATGACTTGTTTTTGTCCATCAACTTTACCAGATCATGAAAATATGTTTTTCCATCATCAATTAAAATGTTGTGAGCACACAAAATAAATTATAATATGACTTCTCTGGTTATCTCTCCTTACAGGAAGACCAAGGCAAACACCACCACCATGATCCTGATCCACCTCGTGGTCGCCATGTTCTTGCTTAACTTCACTTTCTTGATTAACAACTTTGTGGCAAATATGCATAACTCTCTGGCTTGTAAGATTATGGCGGCTTTCATGCATTACCTCATGTTGGCCACTTTCACTTGGTTTGCCGCACACGCCTTCCACCTTTGCTTTCAGCTGCACACGGGAGGCAAGACTGTAATCCATCGTTACATACTCAAACTCTCCATCATCACCTGGGGTCAGTTAATGCCATTATTTTACTTTCTGTTTGGCCTGACGGTGAACACGGTGTTCGTAATTGATGGTTTATTGATTGCTGTTCACTTGTTAACTCTCTTCTTTCCAGTACTACCCAGCATAGTTGGGATTGTTCTCTTCTCCATAGGAAAATATGGTGAACAGGTTATCTCCACTGATAACACTGCAGGCAATGTGGCCATGTGAGTTGGGAAACTATTTTGACCCTGATTATAAACAGAATCATACCAGAGAGAGCCATGTTTGATTTACGTTACTGACATGTCCTTCTGTTCTAAGGTGCTGGATAACAGACATTAACGTCCACTATATTGTCAACATAGGCTACTATGCGTTGGTCTTCCTCTTCACCTTCACTACCTTCATCATTTTAGTCTCTTGGCTCAGTTGTCTCAAGAGAAGCAAAGGTGGCATTGTACAATTGAACAGAAATAGCAGAAGTATTGTCAGCGTCCTGGGACTGTGTTGCATGCTGGGTGTCACGTGGGGTTTTGCCTTCTTCGCCTATGGGGCCCTCCAGATCCCTGCCTACTACATTTTCACAATCCTCAATTCTTTTCAAGGTAAACAGTCTGGAAATGCTCCAGCTATTCTGAATAATGATGGTTTAATTTACTGTTTCATTACAGTTTATATTATGTAACACTATTAACACTTACTGCTGATGGAGGATTTTACTACTGTACTCCCTGTACTGTAATGTGAAATAGTGAATTATTAATTGACGCTGCAGATGCCATTTACAACCACAGACTACTTTTCTGGTCCACTCTCACCACCCTCATTAGCCCAATTTACAGCCATAGCAGGCAGCTGTTTTCAGCTAACAGCTGTAATGAATCTACTGTATCTACTCAGCACCAAACAGGAGAAAACGTTCAGCACAACAGTGATTACGACTGCTTGTCTTACTGTGATAGCCAGCCCATCAAGTCACATAGAAGCAACAGACAAGTGGATCCAAGTGAACAGAGTTTTATTTTGGAAGCTCTAGATATTGAAAAACTACATTAAAAAATGAAACAATACTTTTTGTGATTTAAGTGCACTATCCCTTTTCAAAAGGCCTCTTTAATAGCACACAGAGTTCAAATTAAATAGCAATTTCTCAATCATACAGGACAAAATATGATAGAAAACCAGTAGCTTTTTTTGAATTGAATGACTACTCCTCGATTACCTACTTTGAAATGTAGAAGGCAAACTTAAGCAGCATATTCAAATGAAAGAAAATGATGCAAGAGTCTGAAAATATGAGCAGTGAGTGTGAAATAGGGATAAACTGCAAAGCCTGAACTTACTTTTCAGTGATGATGACCCTCTCCTCTGCAGGTTTCTTCCTGTTCATCTACTACTACAACACCAGACAAACAACACCAGCAGACACGAACACAGGTGCTAACAGGAACAGCACCAGCAGCACCACCACTCTTCAAACCAATCTGGACCTGCCCAATCCCTACATTAACTTGGAAAAGTAAACATAAAGGCTTTTACTACTGAGTAGTAAATGTTCATGTCCAGAGTTAAGTACAGGCTGCAAGCAAGTAAAAAGAATCAACTGTGCTGATGTATACTTTATTTTATTTTAATACTATTGTTTATTTTAGGACGAGGACTTGGCTTAAAACATTTTCCACAGCGATACAGTATAAATAAGCTTTCAGAGTGTTAAATATATAATGCATACAATGTTTACACATAAACTTACAAACAAAATATCTTCAGTTCTCTATACACTGTTTAAAGTTCTCAGACAAGACTAATTATAATAACATTAAAAAAACTTGTGTGAAAAATATTTTTCAATAACGTAAACAGACAAGGAACACGAGGAAATAATAAACCTTTATTCCATTTCACCAACATTAAAAACAAGGTTTGCATTAATATACACAATTTGTTTTTTGAAACACATTCACAACAGGAGAGCTTCTGCTTCCCTGAGAGATTTTTCCAATTCTGCAGCTTCCAGGGAAAAGCTTTCCCGTTCCTGCGTCATACGTTCCCGTGCTTTACTGAGATTCGTCATTGTTGCGTGGATTTCCTGTAAGCACGTTAGAGGACACACAGGTAAATGCACTGTTGTTTTTTTTGAATAGAAAACCTGCTGCAACAAGTAGTAAACAGCAAATTTGCATTGGTCAAACATCAACAAGTCTGTCTCACCTCCAGCCGAGCACGCTGCTGCGATGCAGTACTGCTAAAGGTGATTAATTCATTCAGCAGGTCTGAGGAAACACTCTGAAAGAGAGGAAATTGTGTGTGCAGAATTCAAGTATACTGTAGATTTAAAACATTTATTTAAGTGACTTCTTTCTTTCTTAGGATTGTTGGGTTATGAGACACAAAATAAATGTTTCACTTATTTTTATTTTTTCTTGTGTTAGTTTGATTCAAACGTGCTTGAAGTGACTTGAAATCTGATTAAGCATATAACAAATCAAATGTGATTGTAAATATACAGCACATAATATCAAGCATGTAACTGAAATAAAATATATTTACCATAGCTTCTTTCCTTTGATCCTCATTCTGTTGTGCAGCTTCTCCAACCCTTTCTCCTAAAACTAATAATCAACATCTTATGTTCATTTCTAACAAGTCACAGCTGAAATTAGGCTGACAAAAACACATTTTGAAATTGATGATCTGTATTCACCTGGGTCTATTTTTGCAGCAACAAGAAGAACGTGACAGTCCCTTAGGCTTTTCTGTACATCTGCATTCTGTTTTTCAATGTCACTGAGCTGCAGCTCCAACTCAGCAACTCTTTGCTGTAAAGAAACACATTTTCCCATAAATACTTTAATGCTGTACAACTGCAGCTGATGTGTCTAGTGATATGAATTCTACCTGTGTGCCTGTGAGATTTTTCTGCAGCTCCTCATTAGCAGTCATCAAATGTTGATTTTGTTCCTTGAGCTCTGCCTGCTGCCCATACCTGGTCGAGATGCTATGCAAACATGAACTTGTCAGAAAAAAGTTTAAAGCCCATGTTCAAAAACATGCAATATAATGTCTGGCTTACCCCTTGTGAACTTTAGGCGGAATATTTTTTCTGAAAGAGAAATATGAACACTTTTATTCAATACCTGCAAAGAAAACATTCAAAGCCCAGCAGGTATGTTAATTTGACTGAGTAGGATGAGAGCTTTTCAAGATCTGATCGAAGGATAGAAGGTTTTAATGCTCATACCTGGAGTTAAAGCCATGGCAACTGCATTTATCTCTTGTAAGTCCAGTTGCCATGAGTTAAGTTCCAGGCAACTTCACCTGGATGACTGAGAACCTTCACACACATATTTCAAATCTCATGTTTTCGTGGATGGGAGCACACTTTACAATTTCGATCTCACTGAAGGTTGTGTTTTGACTTCAGTTGTTCCCCTTCAGTCTGGTGAACGTCTGAAGGGCTCAAAGCTTCCATTCAACACCTCCTGACATGACATTGTCAACAAATGGAAACAGGCTTGTGTGTGTGAATTAGTCAGGCCTATGAAATAAACTGTGGCCGTAAGCAGTACAGTTGTTAAAATAAACTTAGATTTATTGTTCATATTCCTCTCCTCTTGCTCCTTAAACTTCTAAGATGTCTTATGTTTTGATGAGCCTATTGTGTTAGGGAAAAAAATACTGGCCTGAGGAGGTTGTGATCATTTTTACATACTATTAAGTGCTACTATGCCCAGTCATACAATTCGGTAAAACTGACTTACACCCAATTTAAGTGGATTTGTGAGATATATAAGTCACAATGTGTAGTTATTTCTCACCTTGGTACGTTTTCTTTAAGATGTTTAAGGACACCATCTGTTTTTGGAGCAGTATTTGCTGTTGCAGCTACAGATGCTGTGTCTTTAGATTCAGGTTTATGAGCGGTTTTCTTCATTTCGGCAGGTAAATGCACACCTTGAATGGGTTAAAGATGAAAGAAATTAAAATACACATCAACTCAATTTGCAACATAGTGGCAAACAAATAGCAAAAAAACTGCTTCTGCTCACCTCTTGGGATTTTTGAAGACATTGCTTGATCCTCAATGAATACAATGACAAAGGCACTTATATGGAAAAATAACCAGGTAAGTAACTAGATAATAAACCTGTCTATCCTAGACCCCTATACTGAACCAGCTGATAACTATACATTTTCTACGTTAGCTCTTATCAAACAGGTTGTGCTCGTATGTATTCTAAATATTCAAAGACAGGTCATTTATTGTCCTGCCCTAAATTCCTGCTGTTACGCGAATCATAAAAAATCGACAGATTCTGAATGAAGTTCGGTGAGATTTTCTCAAATGCAGACAATGAATGAAGACGTTAACATACTAGGTCTAGTTGGATAAGCTGTGGACGTTAAGCGTTTAACATACTAATATGTGCAATAATCTTCAATAACACAATACATACCTTTATGGGTACCGTTAAATATGAGATTTGTCAACAGTCAAAACCGATACGCAATTTTAAAAACGTCCCGCCTTCTGTTGTCACTTCCGGTCTCCTTACGTTTTTCCGGTATGCGTAAAACAAATTATCGCAATTTCTGCTCGCCCAAAAAATCCGTATTTTTTATTCATTCGGGTTTAATGCTATATATGTATCAATGTGAGCAATATTGTATTTAGTGAGCTTTACTTTAGCGACCGACTTTAACAGAGGAATCGTAAGGCACGACGCCAAGGGCACTGCGCATGCGCGGAGGCGGCTAAATTCAAAACTAAAGACGTTAGCATCGAGTCTTGTTGACGTTAGCTCCGCTTCGAGGCTTCGCGTGAAGACCCATCTACTGGACATAAGCGTCATGAAAACTCTTTTAAGTTAGGTGAAAACACAATTGTGGACATTGTAAACCCAAAGGAATTCCTTCATAACAATTTCAAGGTATGGGCGGTTATGTTTTTTTTGTGTTCAGTCGTCTATGTTGTATGTATTGTGAATGTTGGCAAGCTAACACGAACGTTTGCTACAACTAAATAAGCTATTTTTATTGCGAATTCAACTGTCATTTTGAGCCTCTGGAAAACTGAGATAAATGCGAACTCATTTAAGATTATAGACAAAATTATTATGTGGTGGAACGTTGATAGTTTGTTGACAAGGGGAAATCCATGTCCAGCTAATTGCAGAACTGATTTAAGCTAGTTATGTGTCGGTATCATCTATTGTCTTTGTATGTAATGTTCTGAGGTGTATAAAATACACAAACTTAATACTTAAAAAATAAATACTCCACTACATGTACCCTTTATTTTTTCTACTCAAGTAGTCTACTAAAGTATATGCAAAAAATCTTACTTAAGGTACAAAAGTAAAAGTACTCCATAAAGAAAAAAGGAAGTGAATACATATATGACACATCAGCCTTTTACTAATATATAATGATTTATATAAGTATCTAATCCTGCAAAAAGTAACTAGTAAATGATGATGTTAAAATAAATCTACTTGAGTAAAAGTACAATATTCTGGTTTGAAGTGGCATAAAACTTAATGTTACATAAAGTACAGTGCTTAAGTAAATGTACTTAGTTACTTACCACCTCTCGTTAGTTGAATTGGTTTATTATGTATAACACAATAATGTTGATGATGATGTTTATGCAAAAATTGTGCTTTATTGTAATAACACCTTGTTTTTCACATTTGAAGATGGAGTCCCAGGAATCTGCTAAGAACGAGTGAGTCAAAATTGTTATTTAGAGAAAACACAGTATGACCTTCCGAAACATAGTACATGACTGTACTTTTTTGCAATCTTTAACATTTGCAGGTTTATTTTGTTATATAACTGTATTCACATTATCAGTACTAATTCAAGACACCTACTGTAAACATGTACATATACATCACAGCATTGTTTTATTTTCCAGTGAAAACAGTGGATTCTCCAAGCGACGCATTTCCTCGGTCAGTGTCTTATATAATTGCGTATTATATATGATGTTTTTTTAAGGACAAAAAAAAGTCTATTAACATTTTGTCTTTATCACTCTGGCCGCAATTTAACATTTTCAGATTCTAAAAGTGTCGCGAAAATCAGCCAAATTCCCTGACCCAGAGCAGCAAGAATACACGGTAATGCTTTGCTTAATATTTTCTTCTGATAAGTGGCTAAATGTCAAATAGTAATAATGTTAATAGTTTAAGTGTTACTTCAAACCTTGTCTCTTTATACTATTTATTAAGTAGCAAATCTCACCAGTAAAAGACTAAAATTGAATAGCATTAACTTTCTTTAAGGTCAAATAGCTTACTGTTTAAATTATCTATACGTTCACTTAGGTGGAATTTGCTAAGCCAGTGGAAAAGAGGAGTTCGAGAAGAGTCAGTTTTGCCCCTGCCAATGATGTTCTCCTGTTTTCAAAGTAAGTCAATTTGAATAAAAAATGTCAGGTTTCATTTTCCTCAAGGCCACTAATATTTAAAACCAATCAATGCGTTATTTTTACAGGGATGTAAAAAATGCCTCTCCCACGCGAAGCCCTTTGCAAGAGTTAATAACAGCAGGTATGTAATGTAATATGAATAAGCATGTAATGTTTTAGATTTTATGCATCTTTGTGACATTTGTCCTGTGTTATTTCACAGCAACAACAACCACAAAAAATAGGTAACATGACTTGATGCAAATTCAGCTGTTCCGCAGATTATATTTTTAGATTTGCAGTGAAATTTGTTTGTCTTAACAACATCAATGTTTTTCTACATAAGGGTACAGGTATCTGCCACTGAAGATGGGATTCAGTCGATAATGGGTATACAATTTTCTTCAAAACAACTATTTTATTTATGCATTAATTGTTATAGTGCAAGATTACTCCTACTAAATAAAAGTCTCTGAATTTAGGAATGGAAACCCTTTTGAATGCTCCTCTACACGCGTCTCAACAAAGGGATGGGGTGAGCTTATAGCCACTTCTTTTATACATGTAGTAAATATTTAAGGTCATTTGCTGTAGCTATATTTATTATATTATTACGATACTTCGAAATAATGTTCTTTCACAATTTCACATAAGACTTGCTGAACATTTATTAAGTTATCTTCTTTCATCAGGTCGACTTGGATATTGGGGAGAAAACAATGATGTTTTCTACAGATGATGCATTCATGGACATGACCAACTGTCATACTATAAACATTGCCAATGAATCGGTATTACCTGCAGATATTTGCCTCCAAAACTATGATGTTTTACCCAGTAGCAGAGAGATAATAGTGATGTCTACTGCTGACAGCAGATCCATGGATAATACTCAAAGTCGTACAGTTAGCATGACTAGTGAGTCAGAATCACTACCCGGTGGCATAAACATGGACATGAGTATAGAGAAGAAAACCCTGTCCTCATCATTGCCTTGTTTGGATCCAGAATTTGAAAATTTCCTTGAAAGTCTCTCTAAATCAAGCTTCCCTTTGGCTAATCCTGTGACTACCAAAATGACACCCGCTGGAACATCCTCTGAGGTGAAAAACTGCTCCCTTGCCCAGATTAAACCACAAATGAATGATGTGGACAAGGAAAATCAGGTTCCAGCTTCTGCTTCATTTGCACTGGACAAATCATCTATATCCAGTAAGATTTGTGAACCATCTTACAGAAGTGCCCTCTGCCCAGAAGATGACATGAGCATGGATATTACTGAAGCTCAAACAGGCTGCATTCAGGGGTCTGATGATGACTTTTTCCAGTGTCTTTTTCCAACACAAGAAATGTATTCCCAGTCTGACAAAAGAGTGTCGCAGACATCAGAGGTGAAGTCCAAAGAGCAGCAGAGCGGTAATATGCTTAGCTCACCTGAGGCAAAAGGTATGGAAGTAACTAACTGGTAATTAGTTAACCATGGTTGTAATTATTTCAAAAAATTTGATGTTGACACAGTTGTAAACAGCTTTCCATAGATTATACACATCGGGTTAATAATGATGTCCTGTGACAAGGAGCACTGCTCCATCAATTAATTTAACAATATGGGAAATCATCAGATAGGGATGATTTAACAAATTGGTCACACTCAAAACTGCATTATATGGCATGTCCATTTTTGTGAAATTAAGCATTTATTCTTTTGTACGTGAAAATATTCAGGTTCTCTTTTTATTAAATGCTTTTCCAAACTTTTTTAGATGTTGAAAGTCTGATTGTCTTGCCTTTAAATTCTCAAATTTAGATATGCCATCCTTGAAGAATCCTATTCTACAGGCTTCTCATCAAAAAATAAAGGTGAGTTGTAAAAAAAAAAGGAGTTTACTAAAGCTGTCTGAAATAAAACTTAACACTGCATTACCTCAACCTACTGAAAATCTAAGTTTAAGCATATATGACTTTTATGTGATTATGTGGTAACAAAGTGTCGTCTTCTTCAGGTCAATTTTGATGAAAATGACCAGTGCCGAGAGAAAACAATGTGCGCTGCAGATGATGAGTTTATGGAGATGACTCAGAGTCACACTTCTAATATTGCCAGTGGTCCATTAACTCCTCAGCAAATGGCAGGAGATGGTTTAGATGTAGAATTTAAGCAATTCCTTTTAAGTCTCTCTAAATCAAGTGGCCCCGGTGTTAATCCTGCGATCACCAGAATGATGCCTACTGCTGAATTATTATCTGTCACATTGGAAGACTGTGAAAGTCTGAAGAGAGTGGAGGTGACTGCAGGACAGAAGAACAGTGAAGTTCATCCAGCTAGATCCAGCTATAAAGGTATAGAAATCATAAGCCCTCTGGATTGTTTTCACTCATATGAACTTAAGTCAAATAACGAGAGTATTCAGAATTTTTTGTTTCCTCTTCTCATCTTTTAAATGGGTCTGATTGCTTTTAATTAAATTCCATATCGCCACATTAGGTATGAAGCCATCTTTAAACACAGAGAAGCAACCTCAGGTGAGCATAAATTTTTACCTTCTTTATTCTTTAAAAGGTTTTTCTTAAATTTAATTCTGTTAATTGCACATAGCCTAAAACACATGTTGGTGTATGATAAGTCATAATGATTGTATGTCTTTATTTTAGATGCTCCAATAGAATACACCCAAAATTAGTGCCAAATCACAACTAGACTGAAGCCTTAGTTGTTTTGTAAGATAATATGCCTGTTGTGTTTTTAGCTTGTTCTGCTACCCCCAATGCATCATAAATATATTTTAATGTTTTATGTTCAGCATGGATGTTTTAAAGTATTGTAATAATAATTAAATTATTTACACTCAATTTTATTTTTCATTGACCTCAGGTCAAGTTTGATGCTGAAGACTACTTTGAAGATAAAACCGTCAGGTTTGCTGCAAATGATGCAGCTATGGATGTGACATGCTGTCACACTGCCAACATTTCTACTGTTATTGACCCACAGCCACACCAGAATGTAAACTTAATACCTCTTTGTGGAGAAAAAACTATGAGGTTTAGTGCAAATGATGCCTATATGGATGTGACAAGAAGTCATACTGTAAATATTGCCTCTAATCTCAAACTGATGTCTCACCAACAGTTGGATGATCTGTCTGCTTGTGGAGAGAAAACCATCAGGTTTGCTGCAAATGATGCAGCTATGGATGTAACACAAACAAACACAGTCAATATTGCCACTACTTTTGAACCACACTCACACCAAAATGCCAACTTATTGCATACTAGTGGAGAAAAAACATTGAAGTTCAATGCAAATGATGCCTGCATGGATGTGACAAGAAGTCACACTGTAAACATTGCCTCTAATCTTGAACTGGTGTCTCACCAACAATTAGATGCTCTTTTCCCTTGTGGAGAGAAAACCATTAGGTTTTCTGCAAATGATGCAGCTATGGATGTGACCGAAACACACACTGTCAATATTGCTACTGCTTTTGAACCTCACTCGCACCAAAATGCCAACTTATTCCATACTAGTGGAGAAAAAACATTGAGGTTCAATGCAAATGATGCCTGCATGGATGTGACAAGAAGTAATACTGTAAACATTGATTCAAATCTTCAACTGGTATCACACCAAAATGCAGACTATGTACCTACGGCTGGAGAGAAAACACTGAGGTTCACTGCAAGTGATGCAACTATAGATGTGACAAAAAGCCACACTGTTAATATTGCAAGCAGTTCAGTTTTGGATTCAGTTCTTCCACACCAAGTTCCAAACATTACGTCCACCAATGGAAACATGGATTTTTCTCTAACCGTGAAGAAAACTGAAGGTGGTCTATATAAAAGCAGGTTTTCATCAGCTCACAGTTTGGATCCAGGATTTAATATCTCCTTGCTCAAGCCAAGTGGACTGTTGGTTAATCATGTCACTGCCAAAGCAGGAGCTCATGCTGCACCATCACTTCAAGAAGGTGTCGACACAAATGTCTGCCTGGACCACAATGAAAGAAAGAAGTCTGGTTTGAATCGTGAAAAGGAAGCCCCAGGTTTTGTGTCAGGGACCGTGGAGAAACCAAAAAATGAAGCTGTGACAGACTTCGTGGAGAACAAGGCAAGCATTAATATGACTGAAGTTAAAACCAGCAGCATTTTGGGGCAAACATGCACAGATGACCTCCCTCAATGCCTCAATTCAAAACAAGACTTGTACCCTGATTCTGATCATTTGAATAAAATGGAGGCAGCTTTGCAACAGAGCAGTGAAGGAACAGTATTATCTGATGGTTTGGACATTTTACACCATCCAGAGTCTTTGGGCTCAAATGAAACCGAAAACAAAATAACAGATGAAACTATTCCTGTTTCACAGAAGGTGCCAACTTCACCTAGTGCTGTTGACAAGGACACTGATATGTTATGTCCACAAAAGTCAAGACGAAAGAGTTTAGCTCATCTCCAGTCAAAAATAAGACGTTTGAGCCACATGATAAATACATCTCCTGAAGCTGTTGTTGTGGACAGTTACACAGTACCTTTGCCTCATTTGGACCATGACTTCGACAAAAACTCATCAGACAAAACCAGATCAATGCCTGTAGCAGAGCCTGAACTTGAAATAGGTTTGATAAATGCTGAAGATAAAACACAATCTCAGTGTCCTAAAGGAGGAGAACAAGCCTCAACTACTGCTCCTCCTTTCAACCTGAAGACTAAACAACTTATGTCAAGACTCTCAGTTGGAGGATTTAAACCAAAACTTCCCCAAAGAAGCAAACCTGATGATCCAAAGAAGGTGACTTCTGTGGGAGACCACACAAAGACAATTACTGCCAATGTTACTCGTCAACAGGGTAATTTTGACAGTGATGTCAGTGATATTTATGATGAAGAGCTTGGTAGCTGTGAAGATGTGTCAGAACCGCTGGACACAAGGAGTCTTGAGAAAATCTGTGAAAAAGTGAATCATTCCCAGGAGTTCAACACAGATGAACCATTAGATGAATATGTATTTGAAATGGACTACATTAGTGCTGTGCAGGGACAAAAGAGACCTTTGTCAGAAGATGAAAATAATACGGAAGATGAAAAGAGACTGAAAACATCCACTGAGATGACCAGTGACCCTGCTGATATGATACACCAGGAAATGGTAGTAAGACCCCGTTACTTTTTGCACACTTTGCTAATTCATACTTTACCAAGTGACAAATGGGAATACAGTAAATTCTTAAATGTCAGTAGATTGATGATGGCAGATTTACCCTATTAATTATTTTTTTAACTACACAGAAATGCATTTTATATGATATTTTATGTAATTTCCATTTACACACCACAATTTTTATCAATCCAAAAGAAATTGATATGATACCTGCCACTCTGAGACCTGTCAGAATTCAACTAATTGCTTGTTATTTCCAGTCTCATCTATTTGCCTGTTTTTATTAGTGAGTTGGCCTTAATCACTTAAAAACATAACAATTCCTGTACTGATGTTTTATACAGGGTTTCTGCCGGTACTTAAAAATTTTTAATTAAAAAATCAGAATTTTAGGCCTTAGAATGTCTTGAATATGAATTTGGCAGATCTTACAAATTTCTGGTGGTGTCTTAAACGTCTTGTGTTACATATTTAACATGAAAACTAAACTTTAAAAAAAAAAACTTTTTTCATTTATATACCACTTTTTTTAATTTGGTCTCAAAAGGTCTCAAAATGGACTTGCTGAAAACTGCAGAACCCCTGTTATATTAAAAGCCTTTCAGTAACCCAAAGCACATAAAATATCTGTTCCTCGTAGACCTTTATTTTAAAACATCTGATGATGAATAAACAAGTAGATATGGCTTCAACTAATTACAATTAGAGCTCCTTAATGGCAAGCTATTATGAAGTTTCACCTATACATGAATACTGACTTTCATTTGAGAATTTATATTATATTACAATTTTTTTTTGTGAACATTCAAAAAAACATTAGTCATCAGTTGCATTTTGTTTGCTCTTGTTTTTTTTATCGTCTCAGTCTCATGGTTTGGAGAGTGATGGTAACATTACGGCAGCACCGACCATGACAACACAGGCCACTGACTTCTCAAACAGTAGTCACACAGCCAACATCAGATGTGAAGCTACATTTGAATCAAGTAAGTCATTATGGTTGCACATAGGTGTGTATTTTCTGACAGTATTCTTCATTTAAGAAAAGTATTAGTGATATTTGTGCATTTCATAACGAAGTGTTTACATTCTTTACCAGCTTTCAAACATAGCCTGTTTGAGTCCCAGCTCGAAGACTATGCCAGTGATGTACAGAAGGTATGTTGCTGGCGTATTTTAAAGCATATGTGTGAAGTTTTTAAACTTTAACCCCAGTTATTTAACTGCATCTTCTGTTTGATTATAGAAATTTGATGATGGCACCATTTCTGTGTCCGAGTTCTTTAAACTCTTCAACATAGACTTTGTCATCCATAATCCTCGGCAAAGTGTCGTTCCTGGCAGAGTAGGTTAATCTATATTCATTTAACATTTTTTAAGTTAAACATGACTATAATTTAATGTGCTTTTTATTTTGTTTTTTACAGCTTTTGTCAGACACAGATCGCACACCGATGGATTTATTGAAAGACAGGCATATTAACCGTCCTAAGCAGTTGGTGTATGAGACAGACGTCCTCAACCTCACAGAGAAGGTGGAGGGGTATGTACACGTCAGATTGTAGAAATATTTTTGTAAAACTGAAAATACAGTTATTTAAACTTGTGGCTTTCCCGACTTTGTCTGAATAACAGCCTGAATGTCATTTATACCTTTAAAAAAAGGAATTTATCCACAGCCTTGTAATATGACATATCATCATATCAATATAAAGTAAAACTGGACAAATTCCTACTGAAGCTCAAAAACAGCCTTATTTTGTCTGCAGGTTGAGGGTGCGAATGCAGGACCTAGACAAACCTCTGAGGTTTGTCAACAGACGTTTGTGGGAAGAGATGACAAGTCTGTCAGAGGAAGAGGTATTAATAGACAGTTCAGCTTATTATAACAGCAGTTTTATTGTTTTTTCCAATTATATTATTTTATTAAATGACGTGTGTTTAACAGTGTTTTGAATATAGCTCATTTCATCTGTTGTGTTGTGTGTAGATAAGGCAACAGAAGTATTTACTTTTATTTACTGTATTCTCTTACCCTCACTATTTGTTTCAACCACAGCTCAAATCTATTGGCGCAAAACTAAAAGAGCGAAATAACTTCTTTAGAAGGACGAGCAAAACCCATTCGCATGAAATGAAGGAGGTTTTGTACTCAAATCTCATGCAGGCTAATTTGGTAAGAGTCTTTACGCAGACTTACAGTATGACAGCTTCACATGATTGTTTTAATTTAGGGGGTAATGGACAGTTTTTATGTTTTTAGATGGAGCAACAGACGTTGAGAGGATCAATTGAGAAAGCTGATGAGATGATAAAAAGTCTTGATGACTGTATTCATCAATTAGAAACAGGTATGTCTACTCTGTATAATTTATGTTTGTGAGGCTTATGATGCTTCCTACGCAGTCTGTATAAATTCACTACAACAAACTAGAGGAAGCATGTGTAGCTGCACCTTATCTTATTTTTCTTTTCTATAGAGCTTACTGCCGTTGAAGAAAAGGGGTTAGATGGCAAACCAAGTCTGAAATCATGTCAGGAAGGTAACTTGTAATTGTGGTTGGTTATTATTTGTTTGATTTTTTTTGATGTTGCTGAATTGAATAAGTCATTGAGGGCTTTTTATTTGGCCTTTTAACAGAATTAAAGAAAGTCACAGAAGCATTGGCTGATAATGAAAGGTGAGTTGAGAATTGTATTACTACATATGTCTTTTTCCTAGAAGGTTTGACTGGATTATAGATTGTTTCCTATTGCTCTCTTGCCACAGACAAGTGTCTGAATTGGAGATGCTGAAGAAGCAGAGATCAGATCATCTCAACAGGCTGAAAGCTGAGACGAGGAACCTTGAGAACCACATCACCGTGCTGCACACGTAGGTTTAATAAATTTTGACCGGTTGGGGTTTTTTTTGGTCACATCTTCCTTTTAACACAGGAACTCATTAATAACAAGCTTTGTATCCTGAATTGTATGACTTTTTGTGTATTTGTCTCAGTAGGTTTTTTACCTTTGTAGCTTCTTTATTGTTTTGTTTTGTGCATTTCTTACCTCAGGGTGAATGAATGGAAGTTAGGAAAAAAGAACAACAACAGCACAGTCTACACATTTCTATATGACACCATGAATCTACAGGTGGTGTATGAAAAATCTAATGGTAAGATTTGTTTTATATTATATACAGTAGTCGTAATAGTACTGTAGGAGTAAATAAGTGCTCTATAGGTTTAAATTATATTTGTCTATCTGCATATGCAGAAAGAAAAACTATACATTAAAAAAATATATAAGTACTTATTGTTTTTCATGTGACCATGTTGCACTAACTTCAATCATTTATGTCAGTACTACATATGTATGTTTTGCAAAGTCTAATGTGTATTTTTATTTATAGAAAATTGTGTTTTAACTTAAAATGTTCTTTTGTTGTTGTTTTTGAAGGAGCTGATGCTGGTAATGGGCCGGAGCAGAAAATATCTAATATCACCTTCAAGTTCCTGCTTAATGGTGAGAAAGTAAATCATAAGTTGCCATTTCAGTAATGATTTTTCTGGATGTGTTAATATTGTGTGTTTGTGTTAATGAGGTTTCAGATCTGATTGTTTTTCATCCACTCACCTGTCCAGAGGTGTTAAATAATTCCTAGTTACTCAGTAACTCCAAGTTCATGAAATGCCTGTTCTGAACATGTGGGACTATTACCTATTACTGCTCATCAATTAACAAGAAATAACTACTCTACGTTTTATTTTCCAACTAGATGAGGAGGCTGCATACAACGCTCGGTTTGTTCACAAACTGCTCTCTCAGTATATTGAGGAAGAATCGGCTTGGGTGGAGAAGTATCCAACAGATAGACACGTTCCAAAGGTTGGTGCAAGTGGAAATAAGATTCAGTCTCATGGTTACATGGTTAAATTACAATGATCTCTTCCAGTGAGCTTTTCTGTCACTTGTGTTTTGCAGCTGCTCCACGACGTTGGCCTGGTAGTGAGCTGTTGTCGTCTGCTTGGTGAAGAGCTGCGTCTGCTGAAAATGTGGGGAGGTCTGAGGCTTGACATCCTTGATATCAGCAGCGTGGACACTCAGTAAGAATACAATATTCCGCACATTTTAAAAGTGAATTTTATTTACATTAACATTACATTTGCTACACTGCATAATGTCCTGTCTTTCTCCAGAGTGCATATTGTCTTCAGCAGTCTCAAGAAATTTTCTAAGTTTGAGGTGGTCTTCTCCGTCAGTTTGAGCAGCAATGTCTATGTCCTTCAACTGCAGAGCTTTAAAAACAAGATCGGAAGTACAACGTAAGTATGATCCGGATACAAATTAATTTAATTTCCATGTAAAAACGGGGAACTTATACCTTTCTAATATTCAGGTGGGAGGAAATGCAACTTAAGTTCCTTTGAATGTTAGCCCTTACCTAAACACCTAAACATCTTAAAAAGTCCTGAAATATCTAAAAGTCTTCAATACGATTGCTATAATTATTAAAATCACCTTTAACTTTATTATTTTAATGTTAATTTGTGGCATTTAGTTTCTGTGTTTGATAAAATATTTAACTTTGACTAAGTAGTAGTAGCAGTAACATTTGATGTCTTTTCCTGCGACTGTGTAATCAACATCACTATGTCCACTGAGCATCTTGGGCACAAACATTTTTTGGGAATGAAATAAGTTCAGTTTTATCTCATGATCAGATTGTGGCTGTAGGTTGTGAACATTAGTTAGGCTGCACTTTAAACATTCTCTTTTGTCGAAGCTACCGACAGTCATCTCAGAGTGTTGTGGTGTGTGAGATAACAAAACACGTCTTCCACGAGAGGTTGTTTCTTTGCCAAATATTACAAGTGCAGGTCTAATGAGCCTTGGGCTGCCAACAGTGCATTCAGTGGTTCTACTATTAAACGCTGCGATGCTGTGGGCTTCATTGGATCTTAGGGGAGAAAAAACTGCTTCAGGTTTTTTCCCTGTGTGGGTATAAATTAATTTGCATTCATAGTAATCTAAAAATGTCTTAAATGGACCTTTTGAGACCCGCAGAAACCACGAACATATTTCCAACCTGCCAATTTCCACTTACTTAAAGTGATGTCCTGTGCTTGCATAATAATATTTTAATAATAATTGTTGGATCTGCTTTACTCTGATTCTTTAATGGTCAGAAATACCAATAGATTATTCAATGTTTTAATGTATTTACAGGATCCAACAAATTGAAGAGATCGTGACATCATTCAGTCCAAGCAGGAAGGTTTTGACCAAGGTTGTGAAAAAAATCCATGAGAATCTTCTTCGTTAAGAGCAGGAACACATCCAAAAAAATTTTTTTAGAAAGTTTGCATTATTGTACATTTTGTTCGTTCCTCACTGACTGTTTATCTTTTTTTTTATCTTTTTCAAACTTAGAAGAAATGCTTTGTATTTTTGCTGTAGAAATCAAGAAATGTAAAATAAATGCACATGGTGGATTGACTCTTTCCGAGTTGTAATTTACATTAATTTAAAGCATCACTTGTACATTAACCGTGACCTGGGTGACTGAGAATCTTCACAGACATTAGACATGAAACTATACCTTCAGTGTCAGTCACTCTTCTTGCTGTACTGTGGTCAGGCTTTAGGGGGCACTGTCAGTCTGTGAGTATACGTTTCTCATCAAGGTGCTGTACATTACTCGTATCTACCTTTAAATGAAGTATTTTCCTTAAAAAGTTTTAAGGAATCTGCTTTCATTGAGTTTTATCAAACTAGGCATCTTTGTGCCTCTATAAAGACTAAAGCACTGAATCTGAATCAGTGAAATCAGATTCTGTTCATTTTATTACAGACAACATTATTAAGACAAACACATTTGTATGTGGCTGCTGAAACATGGATGATGTGAACATTTCCATGCTTTTGCTGCTTATTTGCAACAACAATGACATGACTGATGTGGACAGTGTCCGGGGGCCAAATGTCAGGGGTCATTTAATTTCAAGGTCAAACAGTCTCTGAGAGGGAGGGAGAGAGGGAGGAAATGATCGCCCCCTCTCCGATGTCAAGGGTCACAGAGGACTTTCCAAACTGTCACCCTCCAGTGAACGATCGGGGAAGACGAGTTACTCCTTCCCTCCCCCAGGAGCAACGGCTCATGTTAGAGGACACGCAGGGCGTCCAGGCAGAGGTTAAGTTTGACTGAAGCAGCCTTCAGGTCTCTGACCTTGCACTGAGGGGGTCAATTCAATTTAATTTCAATCGAGCCATTGGAGGATTTTTCATTATTTACACGTGCAACTGATTTGTTCATTACCTCATAGTACAACAATACAGACAGATATTGGGTTTTTACTGCAGTTTGAAAATATTCCGAGTGATTTTCTCATCTTCTGTGAGTGATTTTCTATAACCTTCTTACTTTACTAGTATGTTGGGAGAAAGTCATTGACTGTGGCCTTTTCAAATACATTTGAGTTCAATCCTAATGCAAAAACTGATCGATGAAAGTACATTTTTACACCCATTGGTTTTAGACTCCTCAACCTCTGACAGCTCACCACAGTGTGATCACAACAGGATTTTATAGGTCATGTTAAATAAACATGTAAATACACCCTTAATACTGTATGCAGTGGCAAGGAAAAGTAAGTGCTGTATGAACTGGTCATAAATTAGGATCTGATCTTCCCCAAAGTCAAAAAACACAACATTTCTAAGCCGATAAAACACAGTCATGATCTTTCATGTCTTTGTTGAACAGTTAAAAATAGCAATGATGGAAAAAGTATGTGAAACTTACTTAGTGGTTGAAACACCTTTGGCAGCAATAATCTCAAGCAAGTGGTAGTTGTAGCTGTGGATTAGACCAGCACAGCGTCCAGGAGGAACTTTGGATCTTTCTTCCTCACCAATCTGCTTCAGCACAGATAGATTTTTAGGTCTCTTCATGTCACAACATAGCATCTCTACTGGGTTCTGGGCTCTGGCTGTAACGCTCCAAATTGTGGATCCTGTGTCTCTGAAGTCATTTTGTAGTAGATTTACTTCAGTGTTTAGGGTCATTGTCCTGCTGCATCACCCAGTTTCTTCTGAGCTTCCGCTTGCAGACGCCTACCCTGACACTATCCTGCAGGATATCTTCACAATCTTTGGAATTAATTTTCTGTTCCATGATGGCAAGCAGTCCAAGTCTAGAGGCAGCAAAGCAGCCCTAAATCCTGATGCTCTCTTCATCATACTTCACTGTTGGGGGGGATGCTTTCGTGTTGGTCTGTGGTACCTTTTCTGCATCTCATATTTTAAAGTAAATTAAACATTGCTCATCAGTCCCTAATCTCAAATCTGAGTCGGGTCTCAAATCAAGTCTCAGACTCAAGTTCCTATATCTACATCTGCTTTGTTAGTTGAGTAAATTTTAGATTTAGCTTCATATTTGATTATATATGACTTATAGGTGTAAATGTTGCGTAGTGTAAGTGCAAAGAAACACATCTTTCCTTTGTGTCTGACAGATCTAACATCTTACTTTGATTTAGATGACATGTGGTGGCACCATATTGTCAGAGCTCCAAAGGCCTAATTCTGTAAAGGGGAACATTTGGCCTCAAGCAACCTTGTTCAGATCAGTTTATCCCCAGACGTGGAAACAGTATTTCACCTTAGTAACCTCATCAGCATCCTCCACTGTCATCAGCAAGGAGGGCTGCAGAACCGGTTTGGGAAATGGAAAACTGAATTGGATTCAATGTGACACTATATGCACTTTATTCTGCTTTATGCCTGGTTTGTTCTGAAGAACTATTTTCTATTTCTGATCCTAGAGGTTGTGAGATAGATGATAAAATGTCACCATTTAAAATATATATTTATTAATGGATATTAAAGTTTGAACTTTTATTACAGAACTGCAGCATGAACCCTTAATGGTTCCTACTTGTATTAGACTAAACAACGACTTTAAGAGCAGTTAACTTGTTCCTCTGTGTTTTTCAGCTGTATTTAAAAAAAATATTTTTCACAAGATTTAATTTAAGCTGAATGAGCAGAAGTTCATCAGCTACCTAAAGAAGGTCGTAAGGTCAGTGAACCAACATCGACTGACTGACAACACCTCGGCTCTCCTTCAGTGTCCTTCCCGTGGCCTTGGTGGCCGTGTTTGCAGAACAACTCAGCCGTGTCTTATCATAATTATCTAACAGTGCTGCTGGAGTCCAGCTGTGACAGCTTCACTCACACAGACAGACAGAGATAAAGGCAACACAGTTTAAACAAAGTCCTGGACTCTACAGCAGGTCCAGAGGGACGGCTTGTACTGAGGCCAATACACAATGGATCACTGTACTCTGGCAACACATTATACTATTACTAAGACGCATAGTCTGAGAATAAGAATATGTTATAGTACTATGGTACAATAGAGTTGGAGGAGTTCCACCGCTCATGTCTTACATCACACAGACATGACTGCAGACAAACCCTCAAACAAACAGAGCTGCTGTCAACTAAATAAACTAAAATATGATCAGTAAATTAAATATTGTTTTAAATGGCTACAGTTTGAACCCCTTCTTATAACCAGAAAGGTTGTGTCACCAACTGACACAGCATGTGACCACCTACATCAAACTATAGTCAGATGTACGTAGTTTTTAAAAAGTCACTAATCCGTTTCACAGGCGTTTTACCTGCTGTTGAGCCATTTATTTAAACCCAGTGTTCATGTCGTGAAAATGAGCCACGTCACTCCTCAGGCTGCTGCATTAACATGGACGTTCTCCATTCTCCACCTGTCTCAGGTGTCACCTGACTCCAACCTCCACCTGTCCTGCAGTAATGCTTGTTTTCCCATCTTTCCCAGTCACCCACACCCCCACAACACGGACAGATTTTGAAAAAATGGGTTTGGCAGGAAGAAGGTCCCCTACCCCCTCCTGTACAGGACCTTCTAGATCCTAACAGCGAGGATGGCAGGAGGATGGTGGATGTAGTTGTTTTTTATCTGTTTCGGTTATTTATTCATCTATTTGTGGTCATGAGGTGTTTTTTCTCTTGTGTAAGATACAATAAATATCATCTCATACTGAGGCTCAGCCACAAGGGCCCCCTGACTTCGGAGCCCCTGAGTCTGTGCCTGATATAGGCCCATTCAGTAATTGGCTGTTCACCTGTTTTCCATCTTCTAATAAGCTAACTGTGTGTAGTCATCCTTGCAGTTTTCAGTCTGGATCTGCCTGGAAGCCTTTGTTTTCTCCCTGTTTCTTGTTTCTTTACCGCACCTGCCTTCCCACTTATGAATTTTAAAATAATGAAATAATAAAGCAATATATATATATATAATATATAAAAAACCAATTTCTTCACTACAATATTTAATGTTCTGTCATATCACTGTCTTACGCTAATGTATTTTATGTGTTTTACTTCTTCAGCAGACATTTTGGAGACAGAGTAGAGACTGTCTATGAAGATGTAGACAGCCTTGTCTCTAAGCAGGTGACTTCAGATGTCACTTATGTCCATTAGTCTGTCGTTGCTTCCCACTCGCAGCCATTCTGCACTCTGTTTGTAGAGCCGTGGTTAAGTTGTTTGGGGGCATCAGAGGGCGTCTTGATGGGTCTTTCCAGGCAGGTAATTAGCTCCGATGGCATGTGCTCCCATTGTGATGCAAATGACAGGAACATAGTTGTGTCCTTCACCACTCCCCCCCCCCCCACCACCATCACCAACACACACAAGCAAAGACTATGTGACCTGAGGAGCTGACAAATTCTCTGGTCATTCTTGGGAGAAGACAATAGGTCTGACTTGTTAAAATAGGCTCCCGCTCAGCAGGGGGCCAGATGAGCCACAGCAGCTGTCTCATAGTATCAAGCCTCCGTGATCCCAACATGTTACATCTCATTATTCAGAAAATAAGTCTTAAGTAAATGTTCCCCTGAAGGTCTGAGTGGTTGTGTGGTGAGAGAATACTGCATACAAAGTCAGGCGATAGCAGTTTTTATAGAAAGTATAAAATTATTAAATACAATTAATTCAACTTAAATATGCAGTAACATATTTTTTGGGCCAGTTGGGGGAAACAGAAACATGCCTTTAAGTTTATTACATTACATGTGGTGCTTGGTTATTGGCAACGTTGTCAGTCAGTATATTATTATTCATAATTATTGGCCACCACTGCCTGCTGTTAGCGCTGTTTTTGATCTCTACCAATTCCTGTGTAATAAGCAACTATTAGATATTATATTTGCATGTGAGAGATAAGGTGCTGAGGTGCGTTAGCAGCAGTGTGTGCGTGAGGGATTGGGGTGGGGGAGTAATGCAAGCCACAGCCCTGGGTAAAACACGGTCTGAAGAACAACCAAACTGTTTCCTGGGTAGGTCGAGTTTTTGACGCCTTATTGTTATTATAAAATAATGATTATAGCAGGTTTAATAGTTAAATGTCTGTAACTAAAACAATCTGTTGTTTGTGGCAGCCAAGCACAATGCAAAAAAATCAGTGACAGCTGAGAACAAAGTCATGTGCTTGGTGATGCTTTTGGAAATGAAGCGTTACTGACATTGTGTAGAATTAAAATGATCTGTTTAAACACACACTGGATTTCTTAAGACTGATTCTAATGTGTCAATTAGAATTTAATTGAGAAGATATGTAATCAAAAGGAGGGAATTACATAGTTACTTATCTGATAGTGTAGAGAGATTTAAAAAAAGAAGTTCTTCTATGTAATAATATTACAGCATTAATGAGGCTAAAGTTACTTAAAATGTGTCTTTAAAGCCAGTTTGTAAAGATTTGTTTCATTGAAGTCTGGTCCACATGTAGCAACTGAGTTAAGTTTAAATCCAACTTCCTGAGTCCAACTATTTTCCTGCCCTCCACAATAAGGGAACAGAACAATAATAGATCTTTCTAAAAATATAAGGGCCTGACAGAGGAGCTTTTCCATTACAATGGCCTTGAGAGATGGGTTGTGCATAGGTGAAAAGGAGTTCAGAGCGACTGGATTCACCTGACAGAGAAGGACTGATGAGCATTTTCATCCAACCACGTGCTACACTCATGGCTGCTGCGTTTAATCCTGTATTTTGTTCTAATCTTTGGTTCCTACCTTGATAAGAAAAGTCAAGTCAAAGTGGAGTCACATGTTCGTGTTTCTGATCATTAAAATGAAGTTTCCTTCAAAGCTGGAACAATGTTAGCTGACACTGTTTTCTTCTTTGTAGATTATTTGAAGTGTTGTTTTTGACCATCCGATGCATCTGAGTTGGCTGTGAACAGGTTTTATCAGAACTTAAAACAGCTGCCTGCTGCAACTGGAAACAATAATGTGACGGGACATGAAGCCATAACAATAAGCTGGAAGATGCTAAAAAAGCTCCATAAATCTGAGGGGAACATGAACATTGCACACTGAAAAATAAGGACAACATTGCTGTTGTTCATTTAGTGTAAAATGTGTTTTTCACATAGCTAGAACTTTTTAATTTAGATTTTGTCGATGGTAGAGAACAAACTCCCAGTTTAGAGAACCTGAGATATTGATAATGTTACGACACAAATGTATTGTTATTTATTTGTATTTTAAAGATGAACAAGATCAGGATGAAATTAAGTCCTTGGCAGAGATTTGCACCGGAAAGTGTTTTCCTCTTATGAGAATGCTAAAAATAGCAAATTAACATGTTATTTTGCATTGTTCTAAAAAGGACAGAAGAGGGGCAGCAGTGGTGCAGATAGCATAGTTCACCCTCGACTCTAAGGTCGGCAGTTCATGACCTGACCCCTCCTGGCCATACATTGAAGTGTCCCCTGGACAAGACACTGAACCCCCACCCACTGAGGGTGCACACACGGGTGTACTCTGGGTGCTGGTCCCAAGCCTCGTGCAAAAATGGAGAGGGTTACGTCAGAAAGGGCATTTGTCGTAAAACCCACTCAATGTGCGGCCCGTGCTTCATGTGGTGACCCCGACCACGAGATGAGCTGAAAGAGAGAGAAAAAGAAAAATTAAATAAAACAAAAATATGTTAATAATTAAAAATTAGAAAGTTTCTGAGCTGGTTGGTTCAGCTTGAGTATTTAGTATGAATCATTACCTCATTATTGTAAGTAAGGTTATATTTTTTTCACTGTAATTTAATTCATTATTAATATAAAATTATAGATTAGTGCAGTTTTAAAGATGAGTCAAATTAAATCTGAACACCCAGTGCTTCATGAGGTTGGTGACAGTGCCAGTCGCGTCATGTCTAACTGTCTTCACCACGGATCCTCCATCAACTCTTCACACATACAGATTTCTGTGCTGAGTTATCGAGTGCTCTTTTGACATGGGATGCTATTTTAAGATCCAAGCTTGCATGGGAGGATTTAGGAACGTCTCCTGGACAAGGCGAGTGGCGGCTGAACGTCCAGACTGGTGGATGGAGAGTCCCGGCCATCTTTGATCCACACCCTGAGTGTGCTAACAGAGGTGCAGCAGCCACCTTGGTTAAGTGCATTCCCCAAGGCTGTGGCCCAAATCCCTGCTTGACCCTGACTGATAAGATGTGCTATGGATAGACCACGGGAAAGTTTTTGCTTTTAAAATAAAAGTTAATCCAAAGTTTCCGGGACAGCAAATAGTTTTTTTGGGCTACTATGGTTCATGTTGTTATGTTGTGGGTCGTAAGCGTATCCACACAAACTGACAAATTAAAAAGGACTGTTGTATCATTACATTAGTATCGTCACACAATATGCCCAGTGGGTCCATTTCCTCCATAAATATATTCTTCTTAAGAAATTGTTCAAAATAATCAACACATAGCATTAGACCTCATCGACCGCACAGAATTATAAAGTGACTGTATCGTACAAGTAAATGTCAAGCATCAAGTAGAAACTAATAAATAAGTTGCTCTAAGAGGAGTTTTGGGGTTAATGCTATAAAAACAACTTAAAAACTGTGATAAAAATGCTCCGAAAGGATTTCAGAAAGACAGGCAGAGAAGGTCTGGTGGCTTCAGGAGACTCTGGGTTTGGTCTGGTCTACGTCAGGCGCCTGCACACAATAATTGTTAGTGACTGTGAGAACCCTGCACACGCATATTCGTGGAAGAACGGGATTAACACGTTACGGGTGCCCCAGGACCTGTCTGAGGAGCTGATAAGACTTTTGAGGAGGCCTTTTTTGAGGGCGATGTTCAAATGAGGCGCTGGAAAGGATCCAGAGCAAGCAAAGATCAGGATATAGATAAAATACAGTTCAACATTTCTGCTGGTGACAGTGTTCCACTGAAAGAGGTTCAGATGGATTTCCATGTGCACAGAAATGTGGTAACACTCATACAGAGGTCAACTTCATACGAAAGCTGTTGTAGCTAACAGGAGCTACCAGCCCTCCTGCAGCCACTAACACACTGTTATACTGTAAATGTTGCCTTATTTTGAACAGTGTTGTAAATTATAAGGTTGTTGCAGTGATGGAAAGTGATAAAGTACTCATTTACTCATTGTATTTTAGTCGAGTATTTGGATTTTATGCTATTTTATGATCTGATTCTATAGGGAAATACTGTACACTCATTTAACTTTTCAAATTGTGATTTTCTGCACATATGATAAAGTTTAGGGTATTGTTAACACTCTGTGTAATGGAGTTATTACTTATACATTAATGTGTCAGTACTTTTCCTTTAACAGCATATGTCTACGCTGCTGAATGAGTCTTTTTACTTCAGTAAAAGTACCATGTGTCACGTTGAACATCTGACTTCAGTTGAATGAGATGTTGCATTTCACTTTCCCTTCTTCGCTGTATTTCTTGTTCATCCACTTTCTACCAGGAAATATCCTTAAAAAATCACTTCTTTTGTGTGAATCCTGTGAATCTAGTTTTACTTTCTTGGGTACTGTATGAATGGCAGAAGGATAGACAATTATAGAAAAACTGAACTGAAGTTGTACAAAGGATTTAATGTTCCGCTTTGAATTATTGTCAGCGAGGTCTGATGCTGACTCTAAACAAACCACAACAGCGATCGTTGGAAGACAAATGAAGATTAAAACATACTATGAAAAATTTGTTGTTGTAAAAATGAGTATGTTTTACTTCTTGGTGCATATGACAAAACGTTTAAGTAGGTGAATTATCTTTTTTGCAATGTAGTGACTGTATGAGAGAGTGACTGAGGTCATTCCAGCAACAGTACATGTTGTGTCATTTTTTATTTCTCTGCAATGAAACAGTTTTTGCTTCTTTATTCCATGGTGTCGTTTTGTCATGTTCTTCCTCTGCCATAGTTTCTTTGTGCCCACTTTTCTAAGCAAACCAGAACCGGGTGACTCCTGTACAATACTTCAACTCAGCAGTCCCTCCTGTCTTATCGTGCCGTGCAGCTTGGCCGGATCGAGCGATATAAATTGAACATGCCCAGAGGAGAGACGCCGGTTCCTCTTTTTCGGGCCGCACATTGTTTTGTCTAGGCCTGTATTTATTTAGATGTAAATCAGTTTGCAGAAGTGTTACGTCCTGTCCTTGTGTAGTGGGCAGTGGGCTGGGGCTCATTTGTTGGAGGAAGTCAGGTCCATTGAGATTGGAGCTCAGATTGTTTTCCATTATAAGGCTGTTATTGATGTGAGGGGGTGACATCATGCAGCCTCGCCCTTCAAGGCTGGGTTGCTGAGAAAGAGCTCCCACACCCATCTCATATACATTACTCAGCACGGTGAGGGTGCTGGACTTCTCTTCAACTTTCAACAAATATGAAGCTGCACAATTTGTGATCTGAACACCTGCCCCTAAACCTGAACTCAAACACTGCTAAACAAATATTGTTTTTTATTTAATACTGTAGTAGTACTACAAGACAACACCCAAGTTATTAAGACTGATTTGTTAAAGGAATAGTTTAGCACATTGATGGATTAGTGCATTGACCTACCAGCAGACCCACATCCTCTGTTCAAAGTGACTGTTCATATTTATTGTTTGAAAGTCACAAAGCTCTGTTACAAATACAAAAACATTCCCCGGATATCCCAAAAACATACATCAAACTACAGAAAAAAGACCAAAAAATGGCCAATGTCAGTCTGGGACTTCTATATGTCATATAAGGAGAAGGGGGACAAAAATCAGATAAAAAAACTTAACCTCAATCAATGCTTTTCATTACATACTGTATATGTTGTGCGAGATTCAGTATTGTTTTATTAGATTCAATAGTAGCACACAAAATATGATGCCAGTGATGAATGATGCACTCTTCCTATGAGCCAGTAAGTAACAACTACATCCGCCAGTGTGATGTAAAGAGCAAGGAGAGATGCAGCATCAGTCCACTCTCCTCATGTCCTCACATCCTCTGTTAAGTATCTGTTTTGAACATTTCTATATTGAATGTAGATTCTTCTAAAACTATCTATCTAATGTTTTAGAGTATTTTTAGTTAGTTTGTGTGCTTACACCACATCTCACTGTTGTATAGGTTTGTTGTCTGCATCTAGCTAAGGCTTTACATACATGTAGGATGGCACAGTTGTAAAACTGTAAATAGTTATAATTCATTTATTTAAAGTGTAACAGAACACATATAAATCCTCCTATTGAAGACAATCTTTTCAGTTATAATGAATGCATTTACTCAGTTCAGTCCAGTTCAATTCAATGCAACTTTATTTATCCCTGATAGGACATTTAGCTGCTCACCTGCAAAGAGATGTTGAAAACATAAAAATAATTACGTTACTAAAAGTCAAATTCTTACTTCAGAAAACAAAGTGGAGTCGTCAGGCAGTATTGTTCCACAAAAAAAGTTTAATTACGACCTGCTCTATTTTTTGTTTATTTCAACCCTCATCCCATGCTCGCAGGTCGGTTCCATGTCCTGTCCCGGCTTCCGTAGACATTCCTTCACTGTCATTGTGCGGTGACAGACAAGCATCGGTGAGCCACGAATCCAGCTCCAAGTCTAAACTATGGAAGAGATTAATAACATTGAAGTGGTTCCGTGCACAGACTCAGACTATCTGAAACCGTTCCGGGTGCACTATAACCAGGTGAGTTATTTCTTATGGCAGCGGTTCATAGATGCTGCTGGAGGCTGTCAGCTAGCCCAACCCCCCCATTCATTTTGCAGCTAGCAGGCTAGCATAACATAAAGGCTAATTAGCTGAGCTCTAAATACAGACGTGCATCAACAATTAGCATCACTTGCATCACACTAATTGAGGCAGTGTAGTCGCCCTGTTTTTACACGCAGGAGTAAAACAGTTGCCACTGTGTTTTACATGAATTTGAGACAGCTAAGAGGCAGCTTGCTGCTAACATGCTAACGATAGCTTGCTGCAGAGGTTTCTTGTTGATCATCACGTTATCATTAGCACATGCTTTACATTAGTGTAGGAGGAGTTGTACATGGATTAGCAGCGATGCAGGACAAAGGGAGATGTTTTAAGTCTGAATCCAGTGGGACTTCATCTCATGGTACCATCTAAGCTATGAGTAACACTAAGTAAGAGCCTGTTGAAATCACATGAGAATTCATAGAGTTAAAACTGCTGTAAATGTCTGTTTTACTGTAATGAGAGTCCAGCTCCAGAATATAACGTTTATGTCAGATATTATAAAACCTGCTTGAAGTTTTCTTTTGGTCTTTTTCACATTGTTCTACTAATTTAAAACGTAAAAGTGTGTGTGTCAATATTGATACTTAAAGAGAACAGTGAGTTAGGGGTAGGAGTAAGTAGAGGATTTTCATGTGTCATTGGAAACTATATTTTTTGGGGGGGCATTTGAACATTTGATCAAACAAAATAAGACATTTTGAGACAGAGTCACATTTGGCTCTGTGCAGTTTTCTGAGATAAAGTTAAATTTCATGGACAAAACAATTGAATAAACGGACTAATGAAAACATTTGTTAGTTGCATCGTTGGTGCCACAGCAGTATCACATAAATGTGATTCCAGTAAAGTCAGGAGAGTGAGATAAAAAATTTAAATCTTAGTGAATGCAACTTCTGGGATCTGAATCAATACTAGGAGATTTCAGATCAGTGCATCTATGATTCAGCAAAAAAAGGTCATATTGTGATTATTTCTATTTCTGATAGAGATATAATAAACAGTATAATGAATTTACTTGCTTGGTTATCAAGGAAAATACACATTAATTGATGTTAATATCAGTATGTTTATGTGCACACACTGGAATTAACTCACGCTGCTAAACTCTGTGTGTGTCTTGAGACAATTCAATTAAACCTAAATAGTCAACTTAAATTTAACGTTTGTACAAAAACAGAGAAGTAGTTTACAGGGACAGACAGGCTGGCAAACATTTTTGGAAAAATAAAAATCAGCTTTAAAAGTTGCTAAATCTAGTGTAATCTAAGTCATGTGACCACACACATGACCACGCTGCTCTGTCTAAACAAAGACTGGTTGGGTTTCTCTTTATTAGAGGCAAAGATAATGAGCAAACTGCACACAAACAGAGAATAGGTTGTCACATTCACAGCAACGCATAACTCACGGCCTTTTGTGGTTATATAATCATACAGGCTGACATCGCAAATAAGAGGGCAGTTAGATTAATCATGCAGCACTAATCATACACTATGTACGCAGGTTTACACGCATGTTGGTTTGATTAATTATGCATTTACACATCAACTGGCAAATTCATATTGTCTCAAAGTATATGTCCTCACAGTGCTTCTTGTATAGATTGAGCAGTCCTCAAGGCCTGCCTCCTACCACATATAGGAGTATTGTAGAGAGCTTGTGGGTGCAGGTATACAGTAGTCACCATCCATCCATCCACTTATTCCTCTATCCATTGTTAACTGTTGATTCAGGGTGACAGGATATAGAGTAAATCGTCTGTAGCCACACTCTTATTTTATCCCCTCGAGTTCAAAAGCTGCTTCCTCAGTGTTTTGCAGTGAATAGTAATTATTGTTAGCTGCATGTCGGAAATTGAAAGGTGTGAAATTAAAACCCTAAAGCTCATATTGTTTTATTAAGTTCTCCCTGTAAAAGAAAGCAAACTGTGACAGCCGCGTGTCCTGATGGTCTCCAGCAAAGTGAGAAATGCTTCCTTACCCAAACATAGGCTGCGGTCCAGGATTCATTTATTTTTAGGCTTCAAAATATTTGTGCAGTTCCTCTGTTCCTCGGTTATGAAGATGGCTTCTATTGTGTAAAACCTAAATACTGTTGGTTTTGTAGAAGAAATATTGTGATAAAAATTCAAAAAAAATGCACAGGAATCTTTATTACTTTAATTGTAGATGAAAACAAGAAGATGGTTAACCTTTACTTACTAATGAAGTCTGGTTCATGTCATTAGCACATGCTGAAAAAGGCCGTTGTTCAGAAACAAATAGGTTTTAACTTGTTCTAACAGTGTGTCATTTAAAGTGATGAAACACAAAGAATCATTTGTAGTGTTTCCTTCATTTAATCAGAAAAATCCAGCATCCAGGCTCTCATGTTCGGGGCAGCTAAGTGAGTAGTTTTTCCCATTTGGGGTTCACACCTGTGACTGCAGAGAGGGTTGGTGGGGGTTAAGCTCGTAAGGAGAATAGCAGAACGGACTAAGACAGCAGATGGACAACAAAAGAGTTGATGGTGGACTTCCTCTCCGTCCTGTCCTCCCTTTCATCCTCGTCATCTCTCCTCTGCAGCTTGAGAGGGCCTGTGCAGGGACTCCCCACAAAGGCTTTTCAGTCACACTGAGAGAGCATCTCTTCTCACACAGGAACACTCTAAAAGTAGATAATCATGCATAAGAGGCTCCCTTCATCACTAGTGTTTATTGGTGTTTTTGTCTCCTCGGTCTGCAGTGCAGGTGATTGTCCCTCGTTGACTCAGGGAAACCCTCTTATCTCTGTCGCCTTGTGCTTACATTGAATCGCAGTTTGCTACTTAAGTTGGGATAATTACCTTCTATTTATTCATTATATTGATTTGAATTATTCATCTGGGATTATCTATCTTACAGGCCCTTATTCCTTCAATGAATGAGATCCATTATAATATTTAAAAGACACATTTTCTCACACGAACAGTTATTTATCGGCTTGAAGTCGGGACATGGCAGTAAAGTGACTGCATATTTTAAAACTTTGATGTAGGGCAGAGTCGTAATTGAGTTTGCTTGTTTTTTAATTTTTGATTGAATGGATTCAAGCCATCAAAAGTTGTGATTAAAGTAATAGTTATACGACTCAAGTCTGCAGGCTTTACGTTAGGATACAGCACTTCTTGTATAGAAAGATTAGAGGGAGTCGTCAGCTTCTGCTCTTGTGTGGCGTTGCAGGTCATTTCTCTCTACCTGAGCTAACTTGTGTATATAGTTAGCAATAGCTTATAGCTGTCTAACAGTGTGATGTGATGTGGTTAAAAAGATCTAATACTAAGTTGTAATTACTATATTGATCTAAAAAAATGCAGTTTGGTTATGTTCCTATTTCGTTCAGCTTTTCTTACCTGGCTGTAAGGCGTGTACAGTGCTGTGACAAGTATTATCCCCCTTTCTGATTTAAATTTTTTTAAATGTATTTCTTGCATATTTGTCACACATAAATAATTGAGCTCATTAAACAATTTTTTATGTTAAAGATAACCTAAGTAAGTACAAAATACAGTTTCTAAATGATGATTTCATTTATTAAATGCTTTCCTAACCTTTTTGGTCCTGTGTGGAAAAAGTAACTGTCCCCTAAACAACTAAGTGGTTGTGATAATGAGCCTTTCATACACTGTGGAGGAACCTGTTTCCACTCTTTGCAGAATAAAATTTTGAGCAGGAAAGGCCTGTTTATGGTCAAACCACAGCATCCACTCCAAAAAAAAATGTATTTATTATTATTATTTTTGAGCCATTCGAAAGTGGACTTGCTGGTCTGTTTCAGATCACTGTGCCACTGCAGAACCCGAGTGCGGGTTTGAACAGTAATCAGGCCTGAGTGTGTCAAGTGAAATTGAACTCAGCTTTCGGAAAAAAGGTTTGTTAATCACATCACTCATTTACAGCTTTTAGACAGCTTTTAAATTAAATATTGAGAAAATGCATTTAGTATTTACTTAGGTTTTCTTTGTGTACTATTAAAATTTGTTTAATGATCTGAATCAAAATTACAAAAGCAAAAAAAGGGGGTCGGGCAAATACTTTTCACAGCACTGTATGATACTTATGCTGCCTTTGTTGAAGCTGGTGAGAAAACAGAAACCGAAGGTAAGTATAAAAAAAAAAAATGGAGGACACATGTTGAGATTCAAAGAGTGCTATTGTGTTTGAGGACGTTGGCTGATTCCTTTCTTCCTGCTGCAGCTGCCAGCTTTGTAGTATTTTCAGCACAGGAGGCCTGTGAGTGATGGTTATTAGACTTTAAGCACCTAAAAAATGAAGACCATGCATCCCTCCCTACAATAGCCATTCACACAGGAGCCTGTCATTTCTGATGCCCAAAGCCAGAGGGACCACATTAATTTCAAGGTCCTGTGTAGCCTGTTCCTGTTTCCCTTCCTCTCAGTCCATCTCTCTCTCTCTCTACCGCTCCCCCCATGGGCTAATCTCTCTGTCGTAATCCATGTCGGCCATGATTCTCCGTCTCCCCGGGGCCATTCAAGCTGTGCCTGCCCCCCCCACTCTCTCAGCAAGTGGCCTGAGTAATGAGGGGAACCCCACCATCTGTGAGTGGTGACAGGATACTAGAGAGGAAATGTGTGTCTGGTGACACATTCATGCTGAGTAGTTTTACCTCGTACAGTATGTGGCTGCTGGTGTTTTACACATGAATCACTGCCAAATTAATTGTGATATTTTGATATGGTGATGTATTCAAATAGCTTGTTGTAGCTGGATATACAAAGATTTTCAGTTTAGCCTCAGATGTTGAAGAAAGCAACACATTCTCACATTTTAGAAACTACAACTACGATGTATAACCCATTTTTGCTTTAAACAAATCATTTAGAGCAGTTAAGCAGTGTCTCACTATCTCATACCAGTGGACAAACCTAACGATGCATTTGTTACATTTGGTTTTGGCAACAACATGAATTCAAATAGTGATTAGTGATAAAGCTTCAGATGATGCTTGTCCAATCAACTCCATAAAAAAATCCCATTGTATTAATTGTATAACAGAAAAAAGATGCAACATTCAGATGTTTGCCATTTTTACTTAAAAATGTAACCATATGCAGTAAAGCAGATAGATTTCTGTTGATGGACTACTGAATTAATCGGCTAGGCGTTGCAGCCTTAATGCCAGCCTCGTGTTTTAAGGCCATTTCATACTTTCTGCCTCTGCGTGTCCACATCCATGACGTAAATTTCATATGCACCTCAGTCCACAGCCCTACTATTGTACATGTGCCAGAAAAGTAAACCTGCCACTCATTACATACATTAAAGTTATGTCATATTTATTTTAACGGTCTTGACAGTGTCCTTGTGAAGCAGTTCCACGTGCAGTTTGTATTTCTTTCAGGTACTGTGCGCGGCTACTGTGACCTTTATTGTGAGCGGTGTGCTGACTTTATGTTTTAGTCAAATTTTATGTCGCCTACTTCCAGGACCTGGTGGGCTGTTGAGGAAATTGTGGAAAGGACATTATCAGCAACTACGTATTATATTAGCATATACCTTAATCTTTGTTGCTGTTGGGAGTGCAGTGTCTCAAAAATGCTTTCCTTTATTCACATGAATTCTGTTCTAGTGCTGTAATAAATTCTACTTACTCTGTTGGCAGTGTGGAAATAATACATCACAATCGTAATAATTAGAGAATAATGACATTTCTGTTTCTGCGATGTAAAAATCCACTCAGCTGTGCATGAGTTTAACAGAAAGTAGGGAGGAAATGTATGGTTACAAACGTTATATTTTTAAGTCTGTTTATAGCAACAGGATCGAGGAAAAAGGATGCCAGTTGTAGTGTCTATATCTTCATTCACCCCTCTAAATGTTGTACCTACAGTTCAGTTGTAAATGGTTCAGGAAAAATTCTGTCTCATACATTATTCAATAGACATTCTTAGTAAGTAAGTAATAAACCTGTGTGCATCCCCTCCTCAGTCACGACAGGTGATTTATTACACTCACGCCTTCACTCTCGCTTTGATTTCACAGAAGAAAACCAAAAAGGGTGCGGCTGGCTTCAATTATGGCATTTGTGATATTTGCGCACTTTGTTGACACACAACAGCGATTACACCACATCTTCAACAACATAACTCCACAAAAGATTTTCGATGATGTCCGCACTTATGATTAATCCTAACAGTGTTACCTCTGCAGGGATCAGTTTGTATGTGACAAAGAAGAGCAACGGCGGAGGTAGATCAGTTGGTCTGTGAACCCCAGGGTCAGTGGTTTTATTTCTTGTTCCTCCAGGCTACATGTCAAGGTGTTTGATACTGTGTGTATCAGCACAATTTTCCCAGGGGGATCAATTAAAAATGTTATTTAATAATATTATTAACGATTCCTTATATTCGAGGAGCCAACGCCAGCTGCATTTTTGCTTAAAAAACTATGGTAAAAATTATGAATAGGCATTCAATATAATTTAAATTGCATATTGAGTTTCTGTCAGTTAACTAATCATTTCAGCTTTAACTCAGTGTATAAATTCGTTGAGTTACAGACAATTGAATAAAATTGAATTATGTTCACTGGAAAGGAAATGTTCTGTATTTCACACACATGGTATATCAGAATAAAAATATGACAGTTTAGGACTGCAACTTCTAATTGTTTTTGATAATTATAATAATTTTTTAATTAATACATTTAATTTAATAACATGTTGAGAAGTAGTGACAGAGCTTAAGATGATCCCGTCATATTGGTCCTCCAGACAGTGTGTGTATATCAAGCCTCATCCGTAGCCTGACAGAAAAGCTTTTACAGTAAATATAGATGATATCATAGTAATACCATAACTAAACCTACGCAAACATTGGCTTCATGCTCTCATTTCACAACATGATCTTTAATGGTGCGTGAGCAGCTTTATGCTAGCTTGGCTTCACATTGAGGCCCCGTGGCCACGTCCTGTTGAGGTCATGCACCAGTCATTTCACTTGTTTATTGACATGATTTTCAGCAGTTTACATTAGCTGGTTCTACCTCTTGGGTTTAGTCATGACTATGGCTATTAGCTATGTTGAAATTGGGTAATTGGAAGTCATTTTTATGGAGTTAGAGAAACCTTTGTTGGTAGCTTGGGAAACTAAAGAGTTGCAGTGTTCTTATTATGACATGTTGATAAATTATGATATCGTGTTGAAAATGGCAGGTTGGCATGTCGTTGTTAGAATATGGTGGTTTTAGGCCTTTCTAGAAATGAAGCAGAACTTGCTTACTTGTCAACAGTTTAAAAAAACTGTGTGATCTTTTACAGCATTAACAATATCAGACAAAATTGCTCAACATTTGCTTTAATTAGCTTCTAAAATGTAATGATTTGCTGCTTTTCTAAATGTAACGTCTTTCTGAGCTTTAAAACAAATTCAAAGACAATCCTCTGGGATGTTTCTTATTGTTTACAGAAATTTCATCAAACGTAGAAATGATAATCAACTGGAAAAATAATTCACATATTAATTGTTAATGAGAACTATAAACATGAGTTGCACCTAGTAAGCGAAATATGCCGGTGTTTCTTGCGCGGGGTTGGGTGTCCCAGCCTTGTGAACCACGACCCTCACTATTAAGAGATAAATAGAAAACGTCCTGTTTCTAGTTCTCTATAGCACCAACAAGACACTACAACTAACACATCAAACGTTTTTCTGCTTCTATTGCAAATATTGCAAGCAAAAACAAAAAGCTCACTATTCACTGCACCTGTGATTGTTTTGGCTGATTGGTGTATATCATGCCATCATTATTTATTTGGGGAAATTTGTAATGGGTAGGTAGTTAACTGTTGCACAACCGATGGATTGAAATTAAAGTGGCATGTCGACTTTATTCCCTTTAGACAGAAATATAAACATTGGATATCGCAGCTCTAAGTACATCTTTGGCACAGAGGCACATCCTAACACAAATCTTGTTGCTACAACAGTAGCTTTATTATGCTTGATTCTATCAGTGCAATTAGCTTGCCATTTCTCCTCCTCCCATGTCTTGGGCGGTGCTGAAAACTTCACCAGCACGCTCGCACACAAGAACACGTGCCTGTTGTAGGCGAAGTAAGGCTGTTCTAGTAAAGCTGTCATCCCTGCGTCTGAAAGAGCTTGTGGGTGGAGAGGAGGTGTAGCCTAAATTTGAATCAAGGCCACATTTCCTCGGGCATGGAAAATATAGGCCAACTTTACCATGTTTATACAGCATGAAAAGTGGAGACAGTATGATATTAATGCCAAGTTTATGTTTCAGTTTAAGTCACACATCTTTGCTGACATGAAGAGAAAGATAAATAATGCAAGTCAAATTGCAGAATATTGGATAAACGTTGATTAGACTATATTCAAGACATTAGTCCTTAGTCTGTTTTTCTGTTGTGTGCCCTACAACCTCCATAAGCTGTCTGTGGAACTCATCCCAATCCAGTTGAATCCTGCCATATTATCTCAAACATTTTAAAAATACATATTTTTATTTTTAAATTAAAAACTGCTTCCAGTTTACATAATACCTGCTTTAGTATCTAACCTTCTATGATGCCCATTTCAAATTATTTAAAGAAGGATTTCTTTCAATGAACATTTTACATTCACTTCTCACAGTTGTTTTTCTGCAATGGATGAGAAGTATTTGCTGAAAAGTAAAGTGAAGTAGTGAGTTCTCTCTCTGTTCATGTTAACTAGCACAGTTTGTCCCTTCCTTTGCAAATACCTTTCTTCAATCCATCATGTATGAATGAAAATAACATCAAAATGAACCAGACCATCAGTGTTGACCTTATTCTTCTCATGCTTTCTGCAGAATGAAGAGAATGTATTTAAGATCATTTAAACAGTGTTTCTGGTGATTTTTCACAGTAGTCTTTTTTATTGGCATATTCATTAGTCCCCATTCATCTCCAAGTTGTGCATTTAATTAGTCAGATTATCCTATAAACCACAATGACATCACCTGTGTATCTGATATGGAAAAACCACACACATTCCCATATCTCATGGGAATGTGTGTAAAGTTTGACAACTATTTATAAAGTATTATTCTTGCAATCATTGAAACCATTCATTGAGCTGATAAAGATGAAGAACATCATCTGATTCAGACACAGAGCTTTTGTTTGCTTTGCATCTGCAGATGGTTTTCATGGGTGTGCTTTGTGGTGTTACTTGTCCAAGCAAGCATCAGGAGTGGGGCAGCTGTTCTCTTCACAGTAATCGTATTAAATAAATATGAGACGATTTGACACGCTGCCAGGCGAGTCAGGTACAACAAAGAGAGTGAGATGTCATGGTACACAGAATGCATCACATTCCACCTGACTAATGTCTGAATGGATTTCAAGTGTTGAAATTATTTTTTTATGTTTATTTATTTGTCTTATTCGTTCACAGAATGGCACAAAGAAATCCTGGGACTTCATGCGAACTCATGACAGGTAACACTTTTTTATCACTGCTTTTAAATGGAAGAAGTGCAAATAGCTTAGAAGTATGCAGTGTGTTTACATGCACTTAAATTACCAGTTTCTGGTATGCATACATGCGGCAGATCAGTGATCAGATTTCTACTCAAACCCGGACTCATAAATTTGAACAGTATATTACTCAGAACTGTGAAAAGTCAATCATCCTGACTTGTGCAGACCACTTTACGTTATGAGGAGGCATCACTTAATAAAATGATCTCGTACATCCAGTCACTCCACTCCACCACTGTAGCCTTTTGTCATGCACATGCACAATTGTTTAATAAAAAAATTTACCCTGATACAGAGACAAGTAACAAGACAAGAAATCAGCTTTCTGGAGAAGCTGATGTAGATTGCACCATGTATGAATGTAATATTCTATAATATGTATGTAATGCAACCCAAACAGACTTTGTGTTTTTGGGAACTAGTTTCATGTTATTCTAGTTGGCTATAATAGGTTTGCTCTTCACAGGGGGCAATATAAGAGAAATATCACACATTTGTGTCAAAGCCCCTACATTCTGTACCATAATGCCCACGAGGTAAGTCTCAGGTCATTTAAGCCGTCTTTCCTTTACTCCTGACCCTAAACTGAGGTCCCACTGAAAAATAGCACCACTGAGACAAAAGCACTAAACCTCAAACCCGTAGAGAAAGAGAATGATAGCCCATGGGAACTTCCAACTCTTCTCCAGGTGGAAATTCTCTCAAAGTGTTATTTCCTCTTTAACATGTATTGAATGGATCCAGGATTGTTTTGCATTTTTGTTTAAGTGTCCATAACATTTTCTTCTCAGCAGGATTCATTTGGGTCTGCAATTTCTGTATGTTTGGCATTTAGTGGCAAAGTCTGTTTATTCAAGAATGGGATGGCTCTCAGCTGACTTGGCATCCCATAATCCTAAACCTGCTCCACAAACTGCAAAAACACATTTAGGCTAGATGAACAAACTCCCGTTGCTTTGTTATTTTAACAACTAAGTGTTTATGGCGGTGCTTGCATAGTGGTGCTTGTTTTAATCAGAGGCACGGTATTTATTAGTGCAAGAAGACCGTAACCTACAGAAGTCATTTGCATATGCTGGACAGGTAAATGCATAGTTCAAAGCTTGCAACACGTTCAAAATAGAAGTTGGGACAGAGGTGTGTTTAATACCGTATTACATAACCCTTTCCTTTTAATTACACTTTTTAATAATAAATAATTAATAATGCTTTAGTGTAATCCCCTTGAGGAAATTCTTTGTGGACCAGCTGCCCACTTTGAGGCACCAAGGGTTTGGGTCTTGTCTTTTCGTCTTGTCCAGGGACACTTTCGAAATGTGACCAGGAGTTAGGGGGGAACTAGGAAGCAAACCACCAACACCTGGGGTTTGCACACTACTGCCAACTGCCCTATACCTACTGTGCCACAGTCGACCCAATACCCCTAATCGTTTAGGAACTGAAGACCGATTGAGTACTAAAATGTCACGCCCACAGTGGTTTCCACCTTTTACGCACATGTATTTCCCTGAAGTTCCTGAGTCTTTTCACAAAAAGTCGTACACTGAGAAATGTTCTTCACAAACTGATCCACAATTTTCTCATGAAGTGTGATGCGAAGTGTTGAGCCACAACCCATGATTGCTTGCACAGTCTGACCCTTTGGTGGATTCTCCTTTTATACCCAGACGTGATACCCTCACGTTACCAATTAACTTCCTAATTTTGGAATCATTGCAAACATATTTCTTCAATATTTTATAAACCTTTTTGTATTATTCTGCTTCTGCTTGTCCCGACCTTATTTTGAGTGTGTTGCAGGCATCAAACTTTAAATTATGTTTAGATTCACAAAATACTGTAAAATGAAGTTTAATCTTTTCTTTCTACTTTTGTAATAAATCAAGGTTTGAGCAAATTAACCAATCATAGATTTTAGTTTTTATTGTGTTTTAGATTAAAATTAAGGCAATTTTGTTTTGGAGTTGTTGGTTGAGTCATTACTTGTGTCCTAGTATTTATGATGGATTACATTGTATTTGACCAAGTTTTGTACCGTGTACACAAGGGAACTCAGTTTTCCTGTTGACCAGCCAGAGTAAGTCTAACGGCGCATGAAAAGTCCTGAGCATGTGTTTAGCCTGCTTCTTGGTTTAACCATTAGAATCAGCAGGAAGCTGTAGAACAGCAGTAATGTTGTGGAACAACACTACAGACATGCCTCAGTCAGACAGCTTTCATTCCTCAGGCCTCTGGGTCCAACTTTTGGGCCAAATCTAGAAGGTTATTGTATTCATACTTAGGTTCCACAGTGATGATGCTCTTTCTGTTACACCTGTCTGCTCTCAGATACGTCGATAATTGTTTTTTCGACACATGACAAGACACCTTTGTGTGTTTAATATAAACTTGATTGTGTATGACAAATGAAATGTGTTTACCCATATTCCCCATTTAGAAATGGTGCCGTATCCTCCTACTGGAGATTAACATTATGATTTATTATATATATTTTCAGGTTTTATGTAAATTTAGTGAAAGTTAAATGGCACTTCAGACATACTGAATGGAAAAATTAGAAGCAGTTGTTGTGGTGGCTATGGTTGAACAACTATGGTATGTTTCCGTGCAAACAGCAACAAACAATGACATGAAATCATTTTGCAGTGATAAACCAGGTCAACTGACATCCTTAGATACTGTTAAAAATACACTTTAAACTTTAACTTTACACACTGTAACAGAATTTTGAGCAGATATTAAATTAGTACCAGCCAAGAAGCTGGAAACAAGTTGTAATAGCGATCTCCTGGTTTGCTCTCACCATAGGAGAGACAGGGCAGGGCTTCCTGCAGCCTCAGACACATCCGCTTTCCCAACACAGACCCCACTCTCTCACATGCACGCACGCACGCACGCACACACACACACACACACACACTAGCAAACCACCTGTGTGTATACAATTCACTCTGTGCCAGTGGAGAAGTTGATGATGATCCTAATTTTATCTTTACATCCTGCTTGTTGAATTCGCACGTTTAAGACTTCATGTAGATGAGTTTTGTCATGAGATACTGCATTGGATTACTTTTACAGTACTTGCTTATAAAGAGCACCACATTAATTGCACACAGCAGGCGTTGTTGTTAAGGTACAGTAGCTGGAAAGTGTCACACCAGCGAGCAAATAAAATACAGTAATTAATTGTTATTGTACGCTTTTCTGGAGATGATGGGTGATGCTGCTGGTGTATGGGTAAGCATGAAAACAGTCATGCTCATACTGTTTCATTTAGTCAAATGTGTTTAAGAGACATTTTAAGGCCGAATTATGTTTTCATATCTTTATGGTATAGCATACATTTTGTTGTGAGGGTTTGTGTGGACTGTGTGTGTTCAATCTAAAATGTGTGAACATGACTGTGTATTATAAATAGAACCATGTGTATGTCAGTTTTGCACTATATCTTCCTTGTTACCCAATAAAAGATTAACATGAGGTAAATTCACTGCCCAGAGATGTTCCCCAGGCTTGATATGCCCTTTAATCCAGACCTCTCGCTCCCACTCCCTTCTTCTGATAACTAAAGATTGTTTTTAAGGAATGCTAAAGCTGATTCAGCCATGATTTAGACTTAAGTATGCTGGAGGGGACTCCACCAGTCATATATCATTTGGGAAGAAACATGTTTTTGGAAAAAGTTGTTGACACTGTCTTTTTCTCCTTTTCTCAGTGTATCAGTGCTGATCTTCAACACCACCTCACACTGTTTTGTCCTTGTCAAGCAGTTCCGTCCAGGTAAGAGCCGCAAACCAGTCGCACTGTTCAATACAGCTTATTCATTTTCTTTTTGTCACCAATCTAGATCTAGATTATCATCTCCTGTGGGTGCTTTCACTAAAAAAGCAGTACATTACAATCCCCTTTTATTCAACCAGCTTCTTAGTAACAATGTAGAATCATAAATAGACCATAAGAGGCCCGGTTACAAAGCAGCCTAACCTCCTTTGTTAGAAGTCACCAGGGACTGTTCCACACCACAGTGTGCTAAATTCAAGGAAGTCTGGGCATTGATATATTTTTTTCCTCTCCTGCCTCACTGCATCAGAGTTTGTCTACGGCCAAGTATGACATGAACATGGCTCACTAAATAAATGGTCTATTATCAGTGTTGTGGCAAATTCTGCCAGGTGACCAACTGATATATCACTAACATGCCAGTGCTTGATAGAATAAGTGTAATTCCACTATGTATATAGAGTGGTGCTTGAAAGTTGTTTCTCTTAGCATAAGTATGACCTAAAATGTGATTGTGCAAGTCCAAGTCCTTTCCTTTGTTTATTGTGGAAAACTATCCAGTCTTACCAAAGGTATGTGGGCAGCAGTAGATCAGTTAGTAGAGCAGTTGTCGTCGAGGTCCTGCCTTATTTAAAGAAGAGAAATCTGGGTCTTCACTGTCATAGTCTGATCCTGACCAGCTTTATAAAAGTGTGTCATGACTCGAATAAAGGAGACCTGAAGAACATTGAACAACAGTGGTGTGCATGTCAGAGTTGCCAGGAGGAGCTGCTAATCTCCAAAAAGAACATTGCTGTCCATAAAGAGTTTGCTCAACACCTTGTGTATAAGCCAAAAGGCTACTGGAAGAATTTTCTGTGGACAGATGAGATCAAAATAGAACAATATGTTCTATAATGAACATCATATAATATGAATCACCGAACATGCGCGGAGTTGTACTTTGACACTTGTAGCACACAGTAGGATATTGTCCAAGTCAGATGCATTCTCACATAGGCAGAAACTCTACTTGATTTTAGTTAGGGGTGGGGGCACCTGTGTGGCACCTGTAAGCATACAGGAGGCATGGCATTCCAGCATTATCCAGACTTTGTACGACTGGGATCGTAGGATAAAGTCTGGGTAATCTCCAGGCCGTGTGACCTGGACATTTGCGTTCTCACATGTAGTTTACCCAGGTTCTCGTGCAGGTCTAAAAGCAGCTTGTGAAAAATGGTGGTGGCAGAATCATGATTTGGGCCTGCTTTGCTGCCTTTGGACCAGGACCAGTTATCATAATTTATTTTATACTTCATACTCAACCCAATCATGTTCTAAGTCATATTTATGCAGAAATGTAGATAAGTCTAAAGAGTTCACAACTTTCAATCAGCACTGAATGCTACATTTTTTCTATGTATAATAGTAATTCAGCAAATTTAACAACTTTAGTTAATGATTTTGTGAGAAATATAGACATCATTATTCAGGTTTCATGTTTCAAATGTGGATAAAACAAAGGTTATACTACTAAAATGATTTCTTACCTTTTCTCTTCCACCACCAGCTGTATACATGTGTGAGTGGGAAAGGACCAAGAAGCAGCCACCTCAGTCTGCAGAGAAAACCGAGGAGGGTGCATCTGAAGCTACTGCCCCCGAGTCTCAGGAGGGCCAGTCGGCTTTAGAGGGGGAGAGCTCTTCTCAGTGGCCCCCAGCTTCAGCGGGAGTCACCTACGAGCTCTGTGCTGGGCTGGTGGACAAACCCAACCTCTCCCTGGAGGAGATCGCCCGGCAGGAGGTGCTGGAGGAGTGTGGCTATGATGTGCCTGCTTCTAAACTGAAAAGGATTACATCTTACAGGTTAGTTGATTTACAGCTAAACATAACTTAAAAATCAAACTTAAACAAGATAAACTGTGTAACTTTAACTTAATGTTTTTCATTGTCTTATGTACTGTATATATGCTTAAGTCACACCGAGTGCATTTCATGTCCGTTACTAATTACTTTTCTATTTAGTTCTCAACTATGAGATGTAGAGTGGTAGTGTTGAGCTCAGTGACGCCTGATTCCTTGGTTAAAAAGGACAACCAAACCGGTTGAGCCTCGTAGGTTAAGAATGGAGGCATCATTTGTCTGTGAAGCAGACAGAAAAATATCATTTACATCTATGGAACATGATTAAAATCAGATTACGTTAAGTTGGATACATCACTTTATCACAATCACAGGTTGTTCAGTGCAGAATAAACAAAAGAACCCCCTTTCCAAGCAGAATTATCCAAACATGAACATGAACATCAAGTCGATGCCTGCTCTACTGTTTGTCAGAAGAACTGGCTCCTGGGTCTAAATTTGCCTTATGTCAGAGCGCCGTAAAGAAGAATCGGGCAAGCCATCCGTCTTTGTCAGAATATTATTAACAAGCTACAGTGAGACAGAGCAGTTGAAAGTGTCGAGAGACCTCGAGTCCCACATTAGACAGCAGCACCTGGACAGCTCTGACTGACGGCTCTTATTACTGTGCTTTTGATTTGACTTGCACACCTCCTCTACTTTGTTGGTGTTGTCTAGGGCCATTGTTATGTGTGGGCTGCTTCCATTTAATAGACTGGTGTCATCTTAACCCTCATGACACCTACAGTATGAGGGTACTTTTGACAGAACCACACTGAGTAGAGTCTCTGTGCTATTAGCAGGCAGCTGAAGGTCGCAAACCACAGCAGCAGGGAAACAGTTTGATTTAATTTAATGGAGGAAATTCTACAAAAGTACTGATGTTAGTGTATGTTGCATATTATAATTTAAAGATGGAGCACGACAGCGTTCATACTGTATCTAGCTGTCAAATTTTGGTATGGCATCATGTTATCTTCCATGTATTTTAAGTGTGGAGACAGATTTGTGATGACGGAATAATGTTCTGTCTGGCAGTTGTACTCAAGTTTCTAATCTTTTTACGACAGAATAGATTAATAAATCTCAGTTTTTGTAATTAGCTTGTAAACCTACAAATTTTAGTACTGACTGAAATGTGTTACAGACTTCTACTAGTCACCAATGTTGTTTTAATATTGGTATTCATTCAGTATGCTATAATCAGATGTTGCAAAACAATTCTCAGCCATTATAATATTGAAAATATAGAAAGCAACATTTTCTTTTGCTTTTCTGTTTGTTTCATCAGGTCAGGCGTAGGTGTAACTGGTGCCAAGCAGACCATGTTTTATGCTGAGGTGTCTGATGACAACTGCGTCAGCACAGGTGGAGGTGAGCCACGGGAGGGAGAGCTTATTGAGGTGGTTAAAGTCCCTCTGCACGAGGCCATGACGTTTGCCTACGACGAGCGTATACCCAAAACCATGGGCGTCATTTTTAGTTTCATCTGGTTCCATAATAACATGTCTCCCAAGTACAAGATCTCCACTAATGTGTAACTGTTATTAACCAATCACTCTTTCTACAGTTTATTCCAAATTCAATCAAACACTGGCCCAGCACATCCACTTTTCCCCTTACGGCTCTTCATCCTGTATTGCCTTTTTCCTTATTGGTACACGATGAAGGGTGGGACCCTTGTCTTGTTGCCAACAGGTATCTTTAAGTTTTGTCCCGTTTGTCTTTACAAATTTTATGTGGTCTTAATGTTTTATTCTGAAAACTAATTTGCCATAGCTCGTTGTTACTGGCACTTTTTCTGGTCTTTTCTTTAGTATGCTAATCGTTTCATTTACTGTGCCATCAGTTATAAAAAGCTGCATATCACTGATTTCATTTGCCTGCCCTTGATTAAAGGAATGCTCCACTGATTTTTATCGTGAACCTCGAATGTTACCTTTAACATATGATTGACTAATAAATTGCCATCTTTTATTGTGTATTTTTGTCGAATCAGGGTCACAATTTCTGACAAACTGCCTGAAAACCAAACAAACATGGATGCCTCACACCAGCCAAACATATTTCAGTGAAATTAACCCAAACCTAAGATATGGTGTTATACTGTGAATCCACCGTATTTTAATTAAACTCTGCAATCATGCAGCCTTGATGTGAATGCTTGTAAGTCATTATCCTGAAATGTGTATGATGTGAACTAAGCATTAAGCTGTGATGTTAATCATCCATGTGCCTCTGGTTAACCCCAGTTAGCTAACATTTAGCATGCTAATATAGTATTTATATTCCTATTCACATAAACACTTCAGCTGGTTTAACGAGAGGAGTATTGCATCTATAATGATACAAAGCATTGACATTTTGCACCTTTCTTCACGACTCCATCCACTAAATACATGAGTAAGGTTAAAAATCAGTGGAGTATCCCTTAAGCCATGATCCAGTAATGCAAAAACTATGCTAGTCGATGGTGGGGCCTTGTAATGTCAGAGGTGTTGGGTGTGTTTTAACCACCACTTGTTCAGGCATGCCTCAATTAATTTCTCTCATCCACAGCCTTTAAGCAATACTTATCACAGCACCCCAGGCTAATCAACCACTCAGTGTCACTTAATTCAACTCTCACTCTGTTAAAAAATCTTCATAAAATTAAGCAATTTGATATATTATACCTCCGCACTGAGGGCCTAATTTCTCTTTTCAGTATATCATTGTCATCATAAGCACAAACCTGATGTGAAGCGCACTATACAGAGTTATTTGAGGACACAACACATTCAAATCCACTTGACAGGCATCTTCACTTTTAGTTAGTGAGATTTAAAAAGCTGCAATGGTTCCAGTTTCAGAACCAGATAGCTGGGCTTGAACTTGTCAATGTCAATGTCAAAAACCTGAAATGGAGACATTGAGACGAATTCTAATTTTCACCTTTTGTTGCATATTTTGTTTAGAGATAAACGCAAAGTGGAAATACAGTCGAGCATTTTCATGTCATTTCCATGTTGTACTCAGCATGTTAAGGTGATTTTGAAAATACAGGTTTAGAAGGAGTTCAACCAATAAGCAGATTGCCTTTAATCATAATCCAGTGTAGTAAATCTCGGATGTCCATTAACACACAAACCTAATCTCACAAAGTGAATCTAAAGAGCAGGCGAAATCTCAGGTCCAAATAGTCAGACGTCAACGTGGATCTCTGAATAAGATGATGACCAGCATATTATTATATTTAAAGATCACTTATAGCTTAAAGACTTACTACCATGCATATTAGTATTTAGCTTCATTCAAAAAGGGCTGGTACTTCATTTATTATTATTTCTTATGTGTAAAGGAAGAAACCCACACCTTGTATTTTAAACAATATGCAAGTACTAAAGCAAAGCCTCCTATTTTTGGAAAATTGCTGATCACCTAAACCACATTTCATTATATGTGCATTACTACAGTTAGATATTAAAAACTACACTTTGGATTTTCAGATACATTTTGATGTAGACACAGTGAGAGTTGCTGGTGCACCTGAAGAGTTTGGAGGTTGAAAAACTGTTTGTTGTTAAAAAAAAACTGACGTGCCTGAGGAACTTGGTGGTTTAGTGAACTAAATATATGATAATTGGTTATTATTTGTGATAAATGGTCAGTGTAATAACACTATAAAGGGTTAAAATCATAAATATGTTATAATACACAACAACAAATTCCAGTCCCCACAATACTATTTCCTGCCTAGATTACCTTATCTGGTGTGAAAATGAAGAAATGTTTAGGTTCATAAAGTGCTTTTTGAGCCTGAGGAACAGCTGACAATCAAATGTCAACATTTGTCTTGTGTTCTTGTTATTTTTTTTATTGGTGTTTTCATGTTCTTGTCCTGCTGAATCTCACAGCAGTTCTCATAGAAGAGGACTGAACAGTGTTGTTCAGCTCGCTGTAGTTACCTGTTGTCACTTAAGCTTCTGACCTGCACAAACAAACAAAATCAAGATCATTTAAATAATCCAAACTAAATATACTTGCTTTCACAAACTGAGTACAATACTTTAAAAGTAATTTCCACCCAAACGATATATGCATATAACCCTAAAGCCATATTAAACCCCCCCTCACATCCAGCTTATTTGTACTTCTTTAGATCAATGATCCTTGTTATAGGATTGTATAGGTTGCTGAAACAGCTTGAATTATTATTATAATTTTTTTAATTCTTTAGAAAAATAACTTTTTTTTATTTGTTAGCTTGATTTTCTCTGGATGAAAGGAGCCACGGCTGATTGATAGTATGTGTTCGACGCTAGATCAGATTCTCTTTGTGTTGTTGGTATCATTTGTAATTTTATATACGATATTTCAAATGATTTCAGGATGTAAAATCGCCTCCAGAAGTATTAGAACAGCAAGGCTGGTTCATTTGTGCTCGTTGTACATTAAAGACATTTGGCTTTAAGATCAAATCATTGTTATGAGATGAAAGTTCAGAACTTCAGCTTTTATTTCCTGGTTTTTACTTCCAGATAATATTCAACAGCAAATGTGGATTGTAAAACCTTGGTGATGATGATTGGTGACGTAACTCACTGTTGTTTTGGGGTTTATTTTTGTTCACGTGTAAGTATCAGGTAATAAAAGGTGAAACTCTAAACTTTCATCACATGCATGTTTTGATTATAAATATCAGGACACTTTGGAAAAATGTGGAAAGCACTTTTGGAAAATCATGACATGACCACTCGAAGACTTCTTAGTGTTTGTGTTTAAGTCAAGTTTGTTTGAAACAATGTTTTTTAATTACACCTCAAATCCTTATCTAATGTATAATGTATTTATATGTTTCTTTAGCTTATGAACCTATTACCATCATATCAGAGACCTCATTCCCTTATTCTCCACCTTCCAACTTTGTCTTTTCTTTAGTCTTCTTTTCAGTAAAAATTCAGAGAGTAGTATAATGGAGAACCTCACTGAAAGATTTTCAATGGTGCTCACATTTCCATTGTCTTGTTCTTGTCTGGTATGCAAATAAAACATTTTGTGTTGAAATGACTCGAGAAAAATATGTTGCCCATATTTCGACAGATTTAGCCATAATCATTGTAAAGCTGAAAGAAAAACAAAAAACAAACAAAAAAACTATGTACACTGTATTAAATACCTGTTTGCTGACATAAGGACAATTGCTTCTGGTTGCGTTTAATGTCAAATGTCAAACAAAAGCCGTTTTTTAGGCCAGTTTGTAACTTGGAGTCTGTCGTATGTGGAGAACTAACATGAATTCTCTTTTGGCTGACATAATTTTTATTGCAAAACCGCAAGGCTGGTTGCTCTTTATATAAGCTTATCGATGTGGGTGGTATCAACCTGCAAGCCAACACCTGCATATTTCTTTAGACCTACCCTTCAAATATTATCTATGAAAACAAAGGTAAATAGCAGCTTCTAGTAGGAGGGTTTAACAGTTGTTGAGACTGAAGTGTGACTGTTGCAGAGAATTTGGTTGCCAGATGAAGCACATCTAGCATCAATGCGCTTCAGGTCCAACTTGTTCAGCAAGGTTCTTAATATAAGCAGTTAACATGTGGTGGAAATTTACATTTATGTTAAGTCCTTATTTTATTTTTGTTCAACCTTTGAAATCAATATTCACAAGTTGATCTACATTATCAAACCTATTTTTCACTCAGCATTTTTATTGATTTTATAAGCTATTTAAATGTGAGTGACTGTGCTTTTATAATCTTACTTAGTTTTAAAAAATTAGTGTTTTTATGCACAAAATACAAAAAAAAAATGACTAAAGCCAAATATTGGCACTCACAGTATTGTATTTAGTCCAGAGGAAGCAATGTCAAAGTCAGTTTCTGTTGGAGAATTGGAATTAAAAGTTAGACATTTTCAGAAATCTGCTTATTTACGGTTAGATGAGAAGAACAGTACTACTGTGTAGGCTATGCTAAATATGAAACTACTACCAATGCTGGCTAACTTAGCTTAGCATAAAGACTGGAAACCAGCCTGCTATGTGCTTAGGCAACAAAATCTCCCTAAAATAATCTATAAATCTCCTTAAATAACATGTTGTATTTCAGTTTACACTGTACTGTACAAAACAAAAGTGAAAAGAATTACAGTAAACTTTGTCTTCTGCAACGAAACCTAAAGCACTTTTGACAATTTCAAGTGAGGTTGCAGACTGTGCCACTGGTAAGCCATATGCTACTTCTGTTAATATACAGTAAGACTTAATATTTAAGGTACGTTAAGGGTTGTATAATGAATTCCTGCCTATGCTGGATAACAATTAGCCCAGGATCAGACATTTCTACCTCCATCACTCAGGCACACAATAAAAATATTTTGTGTCTGTTTCCTTGCTCCTTCGGAAGTCAGAAATGTCAACTCAGAAAACTTAATTCACTGGTAACAGATTTTATATAGATGTACCCCCATGACTATGCTGTAGTAGCTTCTTCAACTGTGATAGATTTTTGTTTTCCTTTGTAATTTCTGTGCACTGTTTGACAATTTCTCTTACTGGATTTTCATCAAAGCTGAGCATCAGTTTATCAGAAAATGGCAGTTTTTAAAGGTGCTATGTGTATCATTTGTTAAATTAAAATTGGACCACAGATGGGACCACTAAAACATTACTTCTAGTGATCTTTTCGGTGTTTAATTTTTTTTTTAAACCAAACATTTATTGATTCTCAAGTAGCTTGTGAATCTTTGTAAAGACACTTGAATTGAATGATGTCCACAAGCTTTGGCTTCTTTATTTGCAGGCTAGTTGCCGAAGTTTCAGAAGCAACACTGCTATGACGCAGCTCAAAGAGAATATATGTTGTAGCACACATGCTACTCTATTTGGTATGTAATATTTAATCAAAATCTTACACGTAATACCTTTAAATGGAAGACATATTCTAATTTTGCATAGTAAAGACACATTTGTCCAATGGTAATGTTTTTTTCTTTTTGGTGTCTTATGCTGAATTTGTCTTTTTAAAAGTATTTTTCTGAAAGAAAGATTGCAGTTTTATGTAATTTTTGATTTATTTATGGTGTTTACTCATTGTGACCAGTGTTCAATCAGTGTTAATTTATTACGTAAATGTTGAAATATTTAACTTTTAAAACATGACACTTGGTACAAACATACAGTATATATTTAAATATGATCTTGCATGTGCACTAACTGTGTTGGATTAAACTGTATTAAATTGAAATAAAATGGGTTTGATGCCCAAAATTGATTTTTTTTTTGTTTGTTATTAATTCACCTTGAAGAATATTTTACTGAAAATGTTTTCCAGTGAACAACGATGCCACTTTAATTGTAATTTGAAATCTGCTCGAATCAAAGTGAATGTTTGCGCCAATGTGATTCAGTTCCCTTAAAGTATTCCTGAGGTATTGCGTTGACGAGAATGGGACAGCCGTGAAGTCGCAATATCTTTGTGAACGTCACTGGATGGTCACTAATCAGTTCCTTCTTGAGTCCAACTGGATGGTTGTGGCAAATTTGAATACATTTTCTCAAGGCAGTCCTGAGATTTCACTTTGGGATGGATGGACATAACATATGGACAACTGTATGAATGCTAAATGGGGTCGCCTTAGGTGATGGTTGCATGAGGTAGTGAAACAGGTTCCATAGGAAACTGAAGGAACCAAGATCATTAAGTTTTCTGTGATTAACTTGAAATCCACAGCTTGTTGATATGCTGTACATAATCTTTCTTTAACAAACACCCTGATAAGACAAAACTAGATGTGGATCAGGAAACAGGACGAATGCAAAGAATCTCTTCATGGTGATGAACGAGGGCAAATGTAAATTTTGAAAACCTGATCTTGATGGGCGTCTTGGCTGAATTTCCCCAGCCTTCTCACATTTAGTCACAGGCAAAATAAAAAAACATGTACAGTGGAAAGGATTTTTTAAAGGTCTTGTATGGTAGAATCATTGGAACACAAACAAGAAATGGCCTCAGTTGCTACTTTCTGAGACTAGGAGTCAATCCATCTTCAAATGTTTAGTAATTTGCTCAATTAACCTGTTGATTGTGCTTAACTTTATTATATTTGCCAGCCATGATGCTTTCTGTAAAACTTTCACTTTTAACCCTTTCTTCTTTCACGACGGCTCTTAAAAGCATGTTGCCTGGGAACAAAGTGGCAGGAGGTCATGCTTTCACTCTCTCTCACTTTATTAACAAAACATGCACTTTTCCACACTCTGTATGAATGTTATAGAAGAAACTTTATTTTAGGTTAGCATCCCTGTACAGCTCATGACCTTCAATAACAAGACTGAAAGCAGAGTGTTTGACGTCTGCTCAGGTATCCTAAACTGGCTTTTTCATTGTGCTGCTTTTGCTCGTGGTTCTTTAGTTGACAAGTGGCTTTTTCTCAAAATGTGTTAAGATGTTGTTGTTATCATTAATAAACGTAAAATGTATTTACACAATCAAATGTAGAAGGACCAAGAATACCCACCTAATTTTTCAATTATAAGTCTTAAGCCAAAAACAACACTGGGGGGGCGAGTCTTGCATTGCCCTGACGTTACAGTACAGGCAAGGCTGTGCATGTTGTTACCTTTCAAAAGAATTTATGCCCTCTATTTAAAGCAGTGGAACAGAAATCACCTTTTCAGAGATCACATCTTAAGGATGAAAAATGTACCTTAAAGGTGGAAGTGGTAGCACGGTTAGCTGAGTACTTTGCTACTACTTTAAATCCATAATCAAGATTATCAAGACACTGTGTATTTGAACAGTCTGTAAATACATCCCGCTCTAACCTCCTGCTATCCATCTTTCGAAGGGTGGAGGGGATAGATGGGTACTTAAATTGCGTCCCTATTGCTTTCATGTTGTAACTGGACACATGCGATGTCTCTGTTCTCCAGAGACCATCTGGATGTGTGTGTGTGTTACCACAGCAGATGGATTACCACCCCTCCTTCGTGAATGCAGTCTATTCACAGGTGGGAGCTAAAACCTGTTATTTGAAGGAAAGACAAGATCCACCAGTACTCTGAGGTGGACAATACCAGTATGATTCCAGTACACACTGACACACTCTCCATATGTATGCAAATGAGACCTTATGGTTTATGCACATGAAAGTAAGGTATGTTTTTTAACCTCTTACGCCCAGCTAAGAAAGTGTTGAAGGTTCTCAACAATCATGGCAATTTTAAATGTAAGCTGTTAATGTCTGATCACAGGTTGCATGCGATGTGTGTTGTGATGAGTTCAATCAGGGAGTGATGTTCCCTTCTTTTTATGTTTCATGTTCATGTTTCATGTTAAACACTCACACACACGATACTCACTCAAAGCAACAAATGTGAACCTCATGGTGGCACCAGAGGATAAGTCGGGGGATGATAACAGTCAGTAGAACGTATGTCCAACATTACATTACAGTACACCCAGAAACATTTCTCAGTACACACGTTACAGTGAAAAGCGCATGGCATGATATCCATAATTCATAATATCAAAATCATGGTGGCACTAAAGGCAGGTGACAACTGTCTGTAGCAGTCATTCTCTGGCTACCATAAATATCTGTACAACACTAATAACATTTAATAGTAGTTAGTAGATATTTCAGTCTGTGGTGGACCAACAGATCCAGAGACCACAACTAAAGTGGATAGTAAAGCTAAAGCTCAATGCGTCTTCACTTGAAATTGCTACAAGATGTGGTGCTCTTCTGCCCTCAGCTCTTGAGCAGTTAGGTCATAACATGGATTAACATGGCATTGTGCTTTGAGGAAGAGCAGAGGAGGGACTGGTTCAAGCTGATAAACAGTCCTAGATAGGAACCAGGTGAATGCCCACAGCCTGTTTTTTTGTTTTAAAAAGCTAATATTGAGTTGGCCATAAAGACGTTGATGTTCTTTTTTTGCAGCTTTGTGAGTGCTTGTGCAGTCTTCTGGACTTTATCAGTGACAAATATTTACGTCTGTGCATACTGGAAAGGATTGTAGGGTTTAGAGAAAGTCTCCTTTAGGTATCTCCATATGTGGAAATAGGGAAATGGAAAAGTCTTATCAGCTATGTTAACAGTGACAGGAAAGATATCTTAACATACTACATATCCTCTTTAACCGTGTCTTTTAATCAGTGATTTATAGTAGAGGAGGCAGCATTTCAGCAGTATCAGCATCATAGCTTATCGCTTGGTGATAGTGAAGGAGAGGAAGTGAAAGAAGAGTAGTTTAGGTTCGAAGGACTTACTGCAACCCCTGCAGCTTGTTCCTTCTCAAACTCTTGTTCTCAGATTCAGTGTTCAGCAACAAAATCTGAGCAATATTAGTATTTAGTGTCTCCAGGTCATCGTACAGCACATAGTCTGTTCCAACGTATAAACAGGAAAAGCAAGATATACTATGAAGTGTCATTGACTTGCTCAACTGGTTAACATTGTAACTGTGGTTTTCCTAGTGCATGTGTGTATGTGTGTGTGCTGAGGTGACTTTCCTTGTTCGCCAAGTGTTACTCAAACTGAACTATGAGTTTCCAGTTTGTTTAGCCATGTTTGTCACTTTTTTTTTTTCAGCTCTTGACAGTGACATGTCAGTGACATGACAAACATACTGTGTGCACGCACTGTGTGAAATCTGAGCTCTCAGCATGAGACAACAAAAATAAATACAGTGCCATTACCAGAGCAGATCATAAGGGTATGTTAGAGGTGCACGCGGGTGTCAGTAGTGACTGCTCGTTTCATCTTATCGTAGTGGAAATGCTCTTTCCACACACTTGACAGCTCAGTGAACCAAGGAAAGGAAACAGCGCAGGTACCTAAAGTAACTGAGACAGCAGAGCTTAGTTTACACAGGAGGATTCTGGTCTAATTCCAGCTGGTAAACGTTTTAGCATTTATTACAATACACAACAGTTTTGATGATTATTGGTCAAACGAAGTAGGTAAAATCATAACGTCTATAAATATGTGAAAACATTGGAATCACATGAGAAATCGATTTGAAGCGTTCACCTGCCCCGTGTGCTACACCAGACACAAGCTTGTGAATTATACTTTGTAACATTGTAGATGGAGCAAGCAAACATAAATGTATTCATAAATGGATGCATATATGTATTAGATGGAATAATTTGGGTTTACGTTACACCAGAACTGTCTTTTCTAGTAACTCTATTTGCAGGTCCTTGTAGCACGGCGAAATGTGTGAGCTACTTATGTTAGATAAGCTTGATCTTGCTGGCCAGCCTGTCTAATCTGTAAAGCCGGACAAAACCAGAACAAGGGAGTTAGTTCGTTCCTGATAATAAATATTTTGGTCTTGAAATATTACTTATTTTTCATGCTGTGATTTTTTGCCTTCAGCATTTGCATAACCGTCACACGATGTTATGTTTTTTAATCAGTTAGTGCGCTGGAAAAGCTACATTCCTCTGCTAGTTTCCCCATTCTTTCCTTCTAAGTTTGAATCACAGACAGGATAAACTCAACTTTAACTGTGACCACAACATATTTTACAATTTTGAAGGAAGGTAGTAATGTATGCAAACCTGTTTCCTGTGTGGGGAAAGTTAGACTTTAATCTGAACAACTGTTGTCCAATGTCTTGGGATTGGAAGAGCAGAAGCGAAATAACCGTGACTTCCTCAGGTTCCTTTCAGCCCACTGATTCGTAAAAAGTGTTGTAAAAAAACAAAGACTTATAGTTATTAGAGTCACTTCTTACAATACCACTATGTATAGGCAGGAACACAATAATGACAAAATAAATGATTCACATGGATCCATTACCTTTGAAACATGAAGATATACGAAGCTACAGCATGAAAATGTCCCTTATATCTGTACAATGGATAAATTAGGTTTGTTTAGAATAGAATTTCTACATAAATTCTATAATTTCTTGTTCCATCTATTCACCATCTTAATCACCTATCCTGGTTCTCCAGGGTGCTGGTGCCAATCCCAGCTGTCCTTGGGCGGGAAGCGGGGTACACCCTGGACAGGTCGTGAGTCACAGTAGTCCAATCACAGGTTGGACATATAGAGACCGACAAACGTTCACAACAAGATTTTACAAGCATCACACATAAAGGTACCTCTCTTCTTCTAGTGGTTTAGGATTTAGTTACTTAACAAAATAGTCTTTTTAAAAAATAGGTGTTATTGTCAAATACATCCATCTTTGTCTGGACATATCAAGACGGGATTCATCCACTATTTTGTATGATAATCATAAAGACTTCTCCACAATCACAATGGAAATGTTGTAATTGATGGAGGCCAGGGAACAAGTTCAGTCAATGATGGTGAACCCTAAAGGTCACCAGTCGAGGTTATCAATTATTCAGAGCCCCTTTTAAAAGACATATGTGTTTGAATTAATCCACAAGGGGAAAACACCACTATTAAAATATGTTGTTTATGTAGTATGAAGTTGAACACATCCATCTATCCATCTGCACTGTCGAAAACACACAAATCTACGTAATGTTTAGAATTCAGCGTCCATTGAATTATTAGAGGAAGATACTGACGCTACCTCAAACAATCCCAAAGACATCATGCAAATGAACGTCTTTTATTTTAAGCTAGTATGGTAAGATGGTCTTGAAGTGCTTGATGAAAAACAGCATGTCTCGACCTTGACCCATGCTGCCACCATAAAACCTCTCCAAACACCACCAGACACACACACGCACACACGCCGAGTCCCCAGAAGATGCTTAAAGATAAAAGAGAATGCACCCATCAGGCGTATATACAGAGACTGGAGACCTGAAAGGAGAAAAGCCATGAAAAATGGATGAGAGACGACCTCCCCTTGGGGGGGGGGGGGGGGGGGGGGGGGGGGGGGGGGGGGGGGGGGGGGGGGGG
>JAUYWH010000016.1:15728998-15765631 GCA_034779795.1 Ctenopoma multispine | reverse complement strand
CAATTAAAAATGGATGAGAGAAAAAATCCACTTCACCCCCCCCCCCCCCCCCGGAGGTTGGCAAACCCCCCACAGCGCTCACACTCATAATCCCTTCTCCTCCTGCATAGACACTCCTCTCTCTGTGCCTCACACGTACCATGCATGCGGTGTAGGCAAACAGGAGAACAAGGTAGGAACACAGCAGCCAAAGCCCTTTTGTAGGTTCCCAGGTTGTTAGTATTCAGGCGACATTACGGTTTGGCTCAGTAGAAGATTAATGTAAGTCTGATATTACATATAACATTTTCTATATGGCTAATGTGATGAAGCAGTGCTACAAACACAGTCTTTACTTATGTTGCTTTGACTTTCAGGTGAAGGTTTTTGTAGATAAATATTTTATATGAAGGCAAAGTGTGTCCAGGTTCCTGCTGGACCACTCCGCCTTACAGAGATGCTTAACAGATTTCATTAGTCATGGTTTCAATGGAGAGGCACTTATTAGTGAAGCGTTAAGATCCAAATGCTTTTGCAGAGGCATTTGGGTTGAATACTGAATTTAAGCACATTGTCAGGGCAGTTGAAGAAGAAGAAGAATCTGCAGCCCTGCAGACAGTGAGGGCGCAGTTTCCGTGCTGATGCTTAGCGGGTGTGATGTTTACATGTTCACCACAGCCTTAATTGATTTTTAAGACATTTTCAACGCATCGCTGAAGTAAATATGATTCATGCTGCAGTGAAGATGATGTGTGTAGTTGAAAAGACATTTGACTCAGAACCAAAAACGACAACCTCCTGGTGGAGCAGCATGTAAAGAAAGCAAAGCAGCACCAAACTAATTTAATAATCCTATTTTCACGAGGGAGGTAGTTCTGTTTGGACTGACCAACAAACACTTCTGCAGTATACTCTTACACACTGTTCCTTCGCCACTCAAGGCCCTTTGCTAGGTGTGATCTAACTTAAGGCACTCACATGTGCTCGTGACAGCGTGTGAAATGTTCCAGTCAAAGCGGCTGCAGCAACTCAGCCTATCTGCAGCCTCCTTCAAGGCCTATCTGACGGCGTGGCTGTCTCCTGATGGGAAGGAGACAGAGACATGTAGCGCGAGGAGGAGGGGGGGGGGGCGTTTCTGCTGTCACATCCACTTTGATTGGCAGCTTTTCTCACTTGTCACATAGCAGGTGACTTGGCTCCTGGTAATGTTCAATTTCACGTACACCTGACCAAAACGTAAAGAAAGCAAAACAAACCTTGTTGTCATCGTTTTGGTCTACGTATATAAGAATCATTGTATTGATCATTTTAGCTTAAATAAGTGATATTACTAATAAAAGAGAATAACTCATCAGTGCTTCAGGAGCAGTTAAACTCTGAAAATGTTGAAGATTAAGCACCATCTCCTCTGTGCCCCCCTGTAAAATAAGATGTGCCACTCATACCCACACTGATTTACACTTTCTATGCCTCAAAAAATGAAATCTGAAAACTGTTTGTTCTCTTCAGGCAGCATTTGACTTCCATTTAGTACTTTTTTCTCCATGATAAGTAAACAAAACAGCGAACATCATATTTTCTCACATTAGTCACACTGTCTGTACATAGTTCATTCACTTCACACTGCAGCTACAGTAAATGCTGCTGCAACTTTGATAAGGAAAAACGCTCATGCTGGTCGCTATGATGCGTCTGCCACGTGGATGGGGCAGGAAACGGGTTCCTTCATGGCAGAAAGAAAAGAAACTAAATTTAAAAGCACCTGATCGCACTTGAGAAATGTCTGTTACGTGATTAACACAGCTTGAAGTTCTATGTGCAGTTCCACACAGCAGAGTAAACATAGACATGGTGGATTTCTATTTTGTATCTATATGCACTTAACATCTGAGAAGTGAGAGCATTTCTAATTTTACACATCTACTCTATCAAGAGTTCCCGGCTTGAATCAGGTGAGGCGGTGGCGGATGAGCAGACAGTAGAGGGCGCTCAACGCTGCTGCAACGTGAGGGGTTGAACCAGCCGCTCGGTCTGGTTCTAATGCAGAGAGGTGCTGCGTTGTAGAGGCTGTAGTACTTTTTAAATAATCAGTCATTCTGCAGACACAGACCCCTAAAAACATGTTAATATATAAAATAATACGTTTATCAACCTCGTTCAACGTGGTTTTTCACGTATGAACAACAAAGTCTGTTTGTGTTTTTAAGTCTTAATTATTATTAAACGCGACAATGTTAAGAATGTGAAGACCAGCAAATTCAATGTGTGTGATAAATTCAAGATAAAACACACAAAGAGGTGTCACACTCGTGCGGAGACGCAAACCACAGTCTCACTGTCATCGTCTCTTCCCGTCAGTCAGCAGCAGCCCGTTCATTTACTGGTTACTGGATGTTATAAGTAAATGCTGTGAATAAACTGACGCTCGTCAACAATAATTCTGTGTCCATTAAGGCTGTAATTAAACGTGTACTGCACCGATAAGGTTTGAATAACAGCCCTGCTCATTAGAATATCTTTGTGGGTGCGTTTAATTAAAGTCGACCCCTGCTTTCTTTGCACCCTGTAATGCGGTTTGTCTAAATGAGGCTCAATAGGAGCCCAGCATAATTCAAGTTTTGGGAGGAGGAAGAGGGATGATAGGAGGAGGAGGAGGGGGTTATTATATTATTGTCCGCCCCTTAATCCGGTTGGCTCAGAGACTGCCCGCAGGCCAATTTGTAAGTGGTTTGCTGAGCTGCCAATCAAAGCAGACCTCCTCTCCTCAGGCTGTGGCTACGAAACATCTCAGTTGCTGTGTGGAGAGATTTGACGGAGGGACACTCCTGTGCGTGGACCATCACTGCGCTGCAATCCGCCTCCCGCTCACACACACGCAGACACACGCATGTAAATGTCTCGATGAAATGTGGACGCCGGAGAAGCCACGCATGTGAAGATTGAATTTTTGCATGTCAGGAGAGGGGGAACTAGTCGCCGGGTCCGCGGCTGTTTGTCTTTTCTTACCGCTCCCCCCCTCCCCTTATGCCACTCTAATTAATCGGAGGCATGTGGAATCGCACCAGGATTAGGAATCGCTTCCCATTAGTGTGGCTGCTGTTGACGTTATGGACGGAGGTAAGACGGGTCTAATTTCACCCACAGATATCTGATTCCAATCCACGTGAATCAAATCCATGTTAAAAATGACCGGTGTGAAAAGTTGGTGGGCGTGGGCGCGTTATTCTCCGTCCAGCACTGCGTATTCGCATCACATTAATCGATAATTGAATTACGTAGCCGTCAGTTGTGGAGCATGTGATCATGTTACCATGACAGGGTTGAAGTGTGAGGGACTGACAGAGGCTTACTCTCCATTTTGGTCTCCTCGTTTAAGGTGTCTTCTGTTCTTCTCACGGTAGATTCAGGCCCGAACCAAACAAGTTGCAAGTTGCATGGGATCAATCGGCTGCTGCAGCAGTTGATTTGATCCCGTCTGAGAAAACACCTGATTGTCTGCAGACCCCAGCCTGTTCACGTGCTGCGTTCGTGATGTCCACCTCATCTTCATCAACTTAAAATCAGTTTGAATTAAGCGTCACGCGCTCTTCGGCAACTTGTCCGTCTTCACGCACACGAGTGAAGAAGCACAAACCGCGCTGTAGCCTGCTTATACGGGCCTATATATAATTTTGGTCTTTTTGAACGTGTTGTTTCCAGGTGTCCCAGTCAACCGGCTATTTCGAGCTGCAGCTGATCTCTGTGGAAAATGTAAACGGCGAGCTGGCGGACGGGGAGTGCTGCGACGGCTCCAGGAGCCCCCAGGACCTGCGCTGCACTCGAGACGAGTGCGACACCTACTTCAAAGTGTGCCTGAAAGAGTACCAGATGGAGGTCACCACCAGCGGCCCCTGCACGTTTGGAGCCGGATCAACGCAAGTTCTCGGTGGAAATATGTTTTCTTTTAAGAGCGTCAAGAACAACGCCAATAAAATCGACGAGGCCGGCAGGATCTGGATCCCGTTTAAGTTCGCGTGGCCGGTGAGTGTCGTTTTTATTCAGTGGTCCCACAGAAAGAGTGGGTATTTACCTACAGTTTACTGCATGACGCAGAACCTCGTTTAGAATTTGAGCCATTTAATGCTCAGCTTCTGACGTGTGTGTGCGGATGGGACATGTTGTGGATGGTGAGGAGACTCTCCATCCTCTGAGCGCCTGCTTCAATAAAAGTTACCCCCCCCCCCCTCAGAATACGGTGTAACGGGGCTTTATCTTTATGTTTCTGCAACAAGGCTTGTAACTAATTACTGCTGTAAACCTGCTGATTATCTTCTTAATGCATATGAGAGATAACACATACCTATCGCCCTCATATCCCAGCTGGCATCAGATGAGCAAATGGTTGTGTCTCATTACAACCGTGATCCTGTGCAGAAAAACTGCGGTTACTGATAGAAACAACCTGTTTTTAAAAGTCCAGCTTCTGTGCAAACAAACTGCAGCTGAATGGATCATGATTGAGGCCAGTCTGGCTTCGGATCATGTGTGTTAGGGTCATTAAAGCATCTTGTCCTTATGAGAATTGACACACATCACAGTTACACGACTGCGTGCTTCTCCAGGATCCGATTGCAGCTACAGTGGTTAGTGTCATCTGGGTCATCTTTTAAAGCTGCCCTGATATATGAGAGTTGGCTTTGTTCCAGTCCACCAGCTTGCACCTGCCAGGGCCATGATAGGGTAATTAGACTGGGGGGGGAAATGCTTTGATATGTAGACCCTGGAGAGGAACTGTGTTACTTCTCATAACAAAACGATCATGGTGAAGCTGTGTACATTAGAGGTTTTGCTAATTCACGAGGACGAGTTTAGCAGAATACAATCCATCAAGTGGAATCTGGTACTTTCAGCTCTGGTCTGCTTTGCTCAGTGCTGCTAAGCTTGTGTATGATCATGATGAATAATAAGCACAGCAAATGTTAACTTGGACTGAAGTGAGAAGAGGTTTTGCAGTTTAAACTCTTTCGAAAAGGCTCCACATCCATCACGTATTTGTTTTCCGTGCAGTGGAGAATTAAAGACAGTTTTCTGCACAAGAATGGCATCCGCAGTGTTTGCGGGCACAGCCTGGTTGAATGTGTTGGATGGTTGCTCCAATTAATTCTGGGTTTTATTGATGAATGAGTGACATTATGCTGATGCCTCCGGGGCACTGGTTTGGTGTGTACCGCTGGCTCGTTTTGACACCTTTCCCTCCACCCCTCAGCACCCCCCCACCCATCTTCCTCCCCTGCTGTGGGTGCCAGGTGGCCCCCGGTGGACCCTTAAGGGCAATTAAGCTTGTCTCACTGCCGATGAGTGATAGCTGTTGTATTGGGCATATGGATAAGGTGTGCATATGACAAAAAATGTTCTGTAGTGTGTTTGTGAGGGATGCAGCTATTATTTTTATTACATTTAGTGTTGGTTCATGTTGAGTTTGAATGAATCAGCTGTAAAATACTTTGCAATGCAATGGTGCCTTTAAGTTACTATTATATTGCTAAAGGTTCCTGGTTAGGTTTTTATTGTACAGGTTACTGAGACCAAGGGAAAAAGCACTTTAACGTGAATGCAATCCGTTAGAATCAGTTCTTCAGTCAGGAGCTGAATTTAGTAGCCAGTTAGATGATTGACAGGAAGTAACCTGTAACTGTTTTTTTAGTTATAAGTTGTTGGTTTGGAAAAGAGACAGTTGAAGATGTCATGTTGGTTTTGCAGAAAGTTTTGTTGCAAGACTTTCATATGGACCTGACGATTCATCAGCAGAGTAACTAAATATATCTGGTTCAACTTGGTACAATTTATTTATTTTTTTAAATTGAGCCATAAAAGGCAATGAGCCGTGTTGATAATCACTAAAGGCATAATAGGTAGGTATGTTCCCTTCTGCTGGGACACCACATATGTTCTTTTATCTTTTGTGTTGGAGGCATTGCGTGTTTGATTCAGGTTTGGCCTTTTAATCATTTCAGGGTTCCGGCAGCTGTTTATAGTGGAGGCGGTGCGCCTTTGGTGAATGAACAGGCACCTTGGCTAATGTTTTTTAAGCTCCAGGCTGAAATGACAAAGGTGCGATTCACACAGTAAAGACCATATATTTAATGAGGGAAGCTATTGTTGAGACCATCAGGTGGGGGGGTGGATTAAGCCTCACACATACCACCTTAGCTAATCAGGTTTTTGTACCCTAACCCTGGAGTTATCCTGAAGATACATCACACATTTATTGTTCACTGTCACACATTATATGACGCACTGGAAGCCTCTTATTGGAGACATTGACTGACACCTCGAGGCAGAGGTGAAGTGGGCTATTCTGGTTTGTTGTCTTTCTGTTAAGTGCCCCAGGCTGATAACGGTGCACTATCCCAGTGCCAGATGTCACAACAAGCCTGCGGGGTCACTGGCTGTGGCGTTGTTGCTTTCCTCACTGAAGAAACAAAGATGCAGTGTACTATTGGCTGTGTCATCTGGCCAACTGCCCATTTTAAGCTCTATGGAAACCAATGAGCGGCTGCGCTCACTTGTAATCCCGAACCCATGCATCGGAATCATTCTGAAATATGACTTTTAGTGTGACTTCTAACACAGATAACAGCTGCATTTGTGGCCCTTCTCTAGATGGCAGAATGTGGTCTGCAGTCACATTTGGAGGCAACGCATGTGTGTCAGTCTGTACCATGCTCGGTAAAAGTGTACATCACGGCCGTGCGGTGTCTGAAAGCTTTAGTAAGATGTTGTTAAAACAGTTGCAAAGCAAACTCAAGTGCAGCCAACCTTTGTGTTTTTTCCATTATCAGTGTAGTTCATATTGAACTGGTTTTCTAATTGACTTTGAAACCCTGAGTCACAAAAATACCTTTCGATGCCTTTAATATTTCAAATTGGCACTTAAGACCACTTTTCTCCTCCTCAGCTGGTGTAGTTCAGGCGGCCTGTAACAATGAATATCATCCTGCATTTCTGGGAAAGGCTGCTGCTTCTGTGAAGACGGAGACATCACAGCCTCTTCTCCCCCCCTCCCCCCCCCCCCTTCTTCTCGGTCCACTTATCACACCAGTATGGTGCAGTCGCTAATAGCCTGTTGTACTAAGATTGAATGATGCTTATCCATTCTTTGGAAATCTTGATTCTCCAGTTCGAGCTTGTCTTGCCAGCAGGCCAATAAAGAGACTGATTACTGATGCTGTTACCACCACTGAGCTCAGCCTGTCTGTTTTTCTCTATGGTTCTGCATTTACAGTAAATGTGCCTCTACTTTCTCTTGTTTTGAGGTTTAAAGTGTCTTGTTGATAAGGTGTTGTTGATATTATTATCCAAACGTATGGTGACATTTGCAGTGTAGTGAAAAATGAGAAACAGGAGACTTTCGTAACAATTACCAGCTAAAGAGACAGATACTTTCTTTAGAACTTGGGAGAGATATGGGACTTATATTGATCATCACCTACAGAGAAATAATGGTATTGCTCTGTAAAGGCTGTGACACAACAAGCTGGCATTAAAGAAATATTGGCAGCAGAAACACGACTCTGTGGACCAGCAGTTGGACCTTAATGGCGATCTACCAGCCAACTGACCAAGTTAAGGCCTCGTTTGGTCTGTCTGATTGAGTTTCCGTTTTGTTGACCCATGCTGTGCGTGCACTTCAGGAGACAGAGGAAGGAAGAGAGACACGTCTCACTTCTATTTGATCACTAATGAAATTGCTGGTGGAATTTCTCTGCCTCTCTCTCCCTCCCTCCCTGCCCCCACAGCTACATCAGCCGGATGTCCGTTTGATGTAAGCCTGCCTGTAACGGCATCTGCTTTAAACTTTGATATGTATCAGACTTCCATTCGCAATCACTTAGTAAAAGGGTGCATGTCATTATACAAACTTGTAGTTTATCTGTAATGGCCATGAACCACATCAAGAAGCTTAATTGTTGCTTTCAAAACTTCATCAGTTGAACATTTTAAATAAGAATTCTAAGAAATAGTCAATTTTACCATACGTATTCCTGTAAAAATAACAAGAGTCCTCTGGAGTCTATGTATGATCAAGGGATAAAGTGTGTGTGCCAAGTTGGTTTGTTTGGTCTGCTGCTCAGAAACTCCCTTGGTGTGTAGTCAGTCTCACAAGGCTGATCATCTTAGAAGTGGGAGGTACGTCCCACACAGTCTCATTCACATTTAAACAATGTGTTAACCTGCACACACCTGCTCAAGATTGTTTTTCCAGGAACTCAATTTATTGTTATTTTTCTCATTGTTGTGACCATGTGCACGTCTAATGCACTCAGCGTCGCTGTCATAACTTTTGTTGCTCTAATGTGAAGCATTGTTGTGAATTTCTCTTCTTTCAGGTACTTGTACAATAATTCAGTCAAGCTCAGATGTATTCCACTGTTATCTTCAGATCTTAAGTAGATTAATGCCATTTAAATCTGAAACGACAAAAGTTTTTGTACAGCAAGCAGTACTCTATTCTGTCAGTGTTAATTTTCTTGCTATGTAGTATCTTGAATTCATGATTGGGCTGCATGGCCTCGGGTTGATTTTGAAACAAACTAGTTTGCAGAATGTATTGTCAGATAGTGTCTGATATGAAGTGTTTATACTATAAATACAATGTTACCTTGATACTGGAGCAAAATATGGCACCCATATAGTCCAATGAAAGTTATTCTGTAACAGATTGTTGGGACCATAGTGCATGTGCAGCAGCTACCTCCGTGACTCACACCTCTCCGCGCCCTGCACACATTAATGGGGATAAAATTAAATAATCCCCTGGCTCCTCTCGACTTTCCAGATGAAAGTAGACAGAATTAATCTGAATCTGATAATAAAACGCAGTCCACCTGTAGGGTTTGTTGTGCTCAGAAAAATGTTTTCACCGTTTTATGGCTGCTACGTTTGCAATGATTCCAAGGGGCAAATTCTTTTCTGGACCAATGTGTATCATGTGATCAGTGTGGATGTTTCAATTCCATTACTGGTGGCTTGGTTTATACTTGAAGGCCACAAGTGGAAGCAGGTACACACGCCTGCTCTCATAGCTTCATTTTGACTGTACCGCTTTTTGCGTCTTGCTGCAGTTTATGAAGCTCTGTCACATGCTCTCATAATGCTTTTTTTCACTCTGTTGTACACAGAAAAAGTAACTAACTATAGGAAAAAAGAGACTTTGAGAAAAATGTTAAATCTTGCTTACCTGCACACACCTGCACGCGTTCTCGCACACTGTCTCAGTTGCCAGGCTGGAAATGTGTTGGGATTCAGATGATGATTCAAATCATCAAACTAATTTTAATATTACACAAAGATATCCTGGGTAAATACGAATTGCAGTTTTTAAATGATGACCCCATTTATTAAGGGAAAAAAGCTGATCAAAAATTCCCCCAAATACAAGCTGTCAAAGTCTTACAAAGTGAAGCAAGCTAAAAGATGTCAGAAGGCCAACAAGGCAATTTCTAAGGCCTTGGGACTCCAGCAAACCAAGGTAAGAACCATAATCCGAAAATGGAGAAAACTTGGAACAGTGGTGAATCTTCCCGGGAGTCGATGGCATACAAAGATTACTCCAAGAGCACAACGCCAACTCATCCAGGAGCTTAGAAAATAACATGTTTATGGCCAAGGCTTCTGGGAACATATTCTGTGGAGTGATAGGAAGAAAGTTAAATCTTTTGGAAGGTGATGACTATGTAGACGTCTAGTAAACAATTATATGCCTTCTCACATTTCGAAACAAGATCAAAATACCAACAGTCAAACATGGTGGTAGTGTAATGATCTGGGGCTGCTTTGCACCTTCAAGACCTGGACGCCTTGCTATGCTTAATGGAACCATGAATTCTGCACTGTACCAGGAAATCCTGAAGGAGAATGTCTGACCACCAGTTCATGTCCTGAAACTCAAATGCACTTGTAGCAGGACAATGCAACGAAACACACCAGCAAGTCATCTGGAAGTTGAGTCATGGCAACTGGACAGCAAGTCCACATCTGAGTGGCTAAAAAAACAAAGGTTTTGAAGTGGCATTGTCAAAGATGCTGTGGCATGACCTTAAACAGGTCGTTCTTGAAAACCCTCCAATGTGGCAAAATTAAAAGAATTCTGAAAAGAAGAGGATGCCAAATTCCTCTACAGCAATGTGAAAGACTCATTGCCACAAACTCTTGACTGCAGTTGTTGCCGACCCTATGTTGTGCCGGGTGGCACAACATAGATGGTCAGAATGGTTTGGACAGCTTGTTTCCCCTCAATAAATGAAATCCTCATTTAAAAAAACTGCATTTTGTATTTACTCAAGTTGTCTTTATGTAATAATAACTTCTTTTTCTAATAAAACAAATAAAGAATCTGTTAGGGCAAATACGTTTTCACAGCACTGTCATGCATGAACAGTACCAAAAGCCCATTGTTGTAGGTGTACACCATTTGGGATTTTTCTTAATTGTGTAAGTTTTCACAAATGTATATCAAGCCAGGTGTCTCAATTTCTTCCTATTGTTGTTTCTGGTTGTCTTCCATAATGACACTGCAGTTTGCTGAAGAGAAAACAAGATCTCAGCTACATGCAAGAGAGAAAAATCAAGATTTGGACACTGACAGTGGACAGCATAGTACTTGTGAGATAGAACTAGGGCAGAGGTTTTAATATTGGCTCATTCAAACACTTTGACTCTCTACTTGTAACCCCCCTCCTCTGTCCTCATCTCTGCCAGAGACAGCAGTTAAATAGGTATGTTTTGGATGCACACACACTGCCATGGTTAGCCACACCTGATACGGTGCTTGTCAGGGCTGTTGCTAAGAGATGACTACATAGACCTCTAGTAAACAATTATCTGGCCTCTCTGCTGTCTCCCTCCCCCATCCTTCCTCTTCTGGTCCCAGGGCTGCTGCATGGAAAGCCATTCAGTGAGTCTCACCTGTGATTCCTTGCAGCTCTGTATTGATTATGCAATTAGCCAGTCAGGCTGAACTCCCAAGGTGAAATGTCAGCTTTTTCTTTTTCTGGAAGGGATGATTAGACAGTTAAAATTCCATGTGTGGCTGCTGCTTACAAGCTCTGTAGTCATGACAACTTCTTAGAGTCTGCAGTGAGTCTCTACGACACATGCCCACCCCAAACCTAACCCTAATTAAGAACAAAACCTGATGAAGCAACACAAGGGGCTGAGTTGGTTGCAGCATGTTTCATGTACTGAGAACAATGAGACAATGAAGTAACAATCCAGGAAATCCAGGTGTAGGAAAGGATTCATGTATTTTAAAAGTGTAAAAAGTGCCCAAACTGTGCTGTTTTGTTAGAGTCCCCTGTGATACCAGTCTCTAGTCCACTCTCACTCATGCACCTCTCCCATTAAAATGAATGAGAAAGGCTGTGTTTGGGGAGGCAAGTAGCTCAGTGGGTAAAGCAGTCTACGAACCCAAGGGTGAGTGATTTGATTCCTAGTTTCTCCAGGCTACATGTCGAATTCTCCTTGGACACTGAAACCCCATAGTAGCGGACATGTACTGTCTAGCAGCTGTCCAACAACAATTTCCCAAAGGGGATCAATAAAATACATCATCATGAGAGATCCAGTACAGTCATACAGCACAGAGAAACAAAGAGATGAGGTGTTTATACTCTGACTTTTTAATATAGCATTTAAAATTTGTATTTTAAAACCTTCCCACTTCAGTAACATATCAAAAATGTATTGAATAATTATGCTTTCTAGCAAAGTGTCACTGTGACTGGTGACTTAGTGTAGTTCAACCACGCTCAGCATTACTTCAAAAAAGATTTCAGCATCTGTCCTCTTGTCCTGGGAAGTGTGATCACTAAATTCAAAACTCTCAGTCACAAGGATTGTATTACAGAGCAAGGATATTATTACAGAACATACTGCATTTTAACATTTTCCTGTACCACATTTTTAATGTTTGTTTATTAATGAGATTTTAGCTTTTGTGTCATTTCACAAAAATGAAGCTCACTTTCGAGATGCGATGTTCCTTCTGGTGCGGAACATATGTTTTGCTTTCAGCCTGTGTGATTCTGCCCACTGCTTATTTGCTCAGCAATGTTTGTACACAAAGGGTTGCCGGACATAAAAAGGCTTAGCTCAGAAGGATTCCAAGAGTTGAACCAGTGCACGTGTATTCATTCATCACTATTGGGTCACCGAATCAAAACTTTTCTTGGCTAAATTTCTACCCATGTATGTATTGAGACTTTACAAGTCCGACAGACCTCTGTTGATGAGCAAAGCAAAAACACAAAGACACAGTGTGTACTGTGGTATCTGGACAACTGCCCTGTGTAAACCCCTGTGGAGTGAACTTCATCACTATCCGACTCTGACTACATTCTTAATATTAAAGGGTTGTGTGTTATGGTGTCAGCGAGGGTGCAGTGGGGATTTCCTGCGAGCACACTTTTTGTTCATTTTGTTTTTATATTGGGTACAGAGTGTGCAAGTGGCTAGAGGGAAATAACATGTTTTAGCGTCTGTAATTATTTAAAGGCTGTTTTCTTACTCAGCGCCTCAGGGGGCTGATGATCTTTAGTTCTTTTGAACAATAATTTGTCAAATTATCAGGTTTGGTCAGTTCATCTACTATTTTGTTAGAACATATTCCAGTAGCTGTACTTACTATGATTTGGACTTTCTGTGATGCTGAATCTGTTTGCTGTTCCAGTGACTTTCTACTAATTTGGGACATATTTCTATCAGAGCCAAAATGCACTGGTTTCCCTCTGGTACTGTCCTCCTTACCTAGTTAAGTTCCAAATTGCTGGCCCAAACTTCTTTTTTTTTTTTTACTTAAAACCGCTTTTTTACTTTTAAGACTAGTTTACGTATACAAAATTAACCACTGCAGAGTTTAAGTCTCTTGTTTGCCCTCCGGCTAACAAGTCTATTGTGACAGTCAAGGTGACTGAAAGACAGTAGTTGTGCTTGCTGGAACAAATGACCAACTCAAACTTGTTGAATGTTATGTGATACCTCCAGGGTTTTACCTAGGTTTTCAGCTGTCACATTCATTCTAAAATGTCACCTAAATGCATTTATTTAAGGTGGTCTGCAGAAAAAAACACGTGCTGTGCCTGTGTATTTTTAGGTCTCAAGTCTCTTTTGCATGTTGCTAACAAACTGGATGAGACCCAGCCTGTCGCTACAGTGTTTGAAAAGACACCCAGTCTTGTTTTGGTCGGTGCCTCACTGAAAACCAGAGTTTAAGCAAAGCATTGCACTGTGCCACGGACCAAGTGGCTTCATCATTTTGAATGTGTAAATCGACATTCAAATTGGCTATTGTGGCTCATGGAAACCTTTCTATGGAAAATACGTTGAACTTCTAAGTTGGGTTTTGTTTGTTGGATAGTGCATTAGAAAATTATTTTTGACTAGCTTTTGACACATTTTCATAGCTGCACATTTGAGCTTTGGGCTATTATGTAGTCTAGAGACAGACGTCAATTTGACAATATGAAAGCCAGTTAAGGGAAGGAAGCATATTCCTGCTTTTTTACATAATGAGGAGACTGCATGTCCTGTCTTGTAAAACTAAAATCCTACGCTTGAGGAGTCCTTGTGTTACGATGTTACAGGTAATCTTGTGGGTGTATTCATGGTCATGTTAAATGTGCCTGCCTGAGTAATCTGTCTTGGGTCAGCACCTGGACAAAAGCTGCTATACAAATACAATTTGACTGAATAAAGATCAGTGAGACCTGGGGATGTTGTGGCTAACGAGGCACTGTGGCACATTCAAGTGTAAACCTGAAGAAAAATACGGCCTTGTATACATGATATAAATATTTAGGGGTGAAATCAGCCTGGTTGTCGTTCAGTGGTCCATTGCTTAATGTCACCAAACAACACCAATTTACTTTTGGAAATCATTCACCGTTTTATGGCAGTCCTACTATTTTTCACTATTTATAAAAAGTGAAAGATTATTCGGAACATTAGTTATACACTAAATTTAGTTTTAAATAAAGTTTTGTATGACCCTTTAGGTGCACAGTGAACATGTTCTGCAACCATAGCTGTGAACTCTACGTCTCTGCACGTGTATATTTCTGCCACGCATTGATTTGTCTGTTTAAATACACTGTGCGTGTTACTGTGTCCCACTGCATCCACTGCCTCTTGTTAAATGAATGGTGTGCAGGTGCTAGAGGCTCCTCGTGGGGGTAATTAAAGCATGTCATTACATGGGCAGTTAAATTGTCACTGTACTGTTGAACCTGTTTGAAATGATAATTGGGCTCTGCTGGAGGCGGTGCAGTATTCCCCTCCAGTCAGGCGTCCTGTCTCTCTATATCCGAAATTAGCCTGTTAATGTTTCTGAAGCGTGTCTATTGCCGAGGAAGTGATTGATAAATATCCAAGAATCCACAGGAATTGTGTAACGTAATGAGAATAAAGCGTGTTATTGTGTATAGTATTAGTCACAAACTAATGTTTTCAGATGAGATCCATAAGATTTTTGGTTTGATACAAGTGCAACTTATCTTCGATTGAGGGATTATAAACCGTGTCCCTGTTTTTAATTTGACCTTGTTTGACATTTCCATTTGGTCAGTTTAGTGCTTCATTCAAAATTTAAAACATTGCCAACTCTGACAGTCTGTGTCATTCTTTCGTCATCTCAAACCACCATGCCACCACAGTAAGCCACAGGATGACATATCTGAAGTCATTTTTCTACATCAGTTTGCATGTGTTTGTTTTATGTGTTGAATAGTCTTGGACCATGCTGATTAATTAGCACTACGAGGGGAGGGGTTTGTTGTAATGGAAGTGCATGGGTAATGACCCTGTTGGCATAGTAGCAGCATGCTCAATGGGCCATGTATGTGTGCGCACAGCTAGTATACACCAGTCAGCCAAATGCCTTGCCTTCAGCGCGACATCGCTTGGCACACGACTCTGGCAAGCGACTTGTGGGCAGAGCACGCAGCCCTCCACCTCTAGACCCAGCAGAGATAGGAGTGTCCGTCTGTAACCTGCTTCCTCAACCACAGAAATGTAAATGAATGGGTTCTTGTAATGCTTTGAGTCTGTTAAAGGTGCTTGTCTACAGGACTTCTTTAAAACAGATTATTATTGCTACTTGTTTGTAGATGTAAAAATATTTCTTGGTCATATTTATGAATGAAGAGAATGTTGTTTTATATGTTAGGTGCTAGTTTTATTCTACATGTACAAGGCTGACTCCAGCTTTGAGTACCCACAATCCTGAAACGATCAAATAGAAATCACCTGTATGGATGCTAGAGTCCATGGATCAGAACCCATCCAACTTCTTTGCCTGCCAACACCATCACAACATTTGCAAGGATTTTTTCCACTGGAGGTCTTTGATCTTTGCCTGTGAGCAGATTGAGGAGCTAGAAAGATTTAAATGTGAGGCCATTCTCCAGGCCAAAATGCAGGGAAGCTGTTTCAGATCATGTCTATGTTTTATGCTTTTTATGCCTAAATGGGAGAAACTGCTCCCTCACCCCCTGCAAGCACCCGGAAACCTGTCTGATTGTGCTCTCAGAGGCTGTCTAGACAGAGTAACATTCAGCCTATTCTCTGTCCCATTTATTAATAAACCTCTGTACTATTAGTAGTTAATGGTGATAAACTATTTCATTTCTGTTAGTCGTAATGACTAGAATTAGAATAAAAGATGCAACTGGGCATTACAGAATTGATAAACATAATTTAATATTTTACTTTTAATTTTGAGAGGGTTATTATCAGGATTGACTGAGAAGAGAGCTGTCACACGGCATTAAATTCATCATTCCTTAAGATCATCGTTTGAAGAAGGTAGAAGATGCATCACATGCTGTTGTGCCCACGGGAAATAGCTTGATGCCTTTTCTGAAATAGTGTAGACTCAGCCATAGTAAAACCAAAAGCTGGGATTGACATCACAGATTAATGAAGATTACGTGCTGCGATTACTGGGCACAGGACGAATTGTGATGACCTAATGTCCCATCAGAAGGCAATAAATCAAGAGATGTCAGTGGAGATCCCTGAGGAGGGCTGGGAACAGGGAAGTGGACATTCAGGTCACCTCTCAAGACATGGAAACAAAAATAGATCAAGGTTACAGGCAGAGTCTTTGTACAGAGGACTTGGCTGTGAATTTTAGTGGTTGCATGAAAGGCATTGGAAACAGTTAATATAAATAATTCTAAAAGCTCAGTAAATATTTGGGACCCTGACTTACCCCAAGAGGTAGAATTGAGTCAATCAAACCTCAGATCTACAATGCAGCTGCACCCGCCCATTGATGCAGAATTGTTGGCAGGCTGGGATCTTGCTTGAGATTACACACCAGGCCTGGATCTCACATTCTTAGTATTCTTCAAATGCAAACATCCACATCACTCCACATGCACAGGGCTGACCTCTCTTTTGAAAAAGAAGTGTGTAGATCTCACGCTTGGTGACCCCAGCCTGCCCCGGCTTCCACTTCCCGCTGCCACCTCTCAGTGCTCCCTGTTCCTTTTCATTTCAATGGCCACCTTCCATTCAACCATCCACCCCTGGCGTGGGAACCTACACCTGTGGCTCTCCCCAGACATCACCCCTATCATATCCTCAGCCTTCACAAGAAAGGACTTTTTTGTGATGACTTAAATGTTCTCTACCTGAATTAATCAAGAATGATGTTCCCTGCAAAGGTGGTACTTGAGTGTTTTGTCAAATCAAGCGTACAGAAATTCACAGACAGATAAACTGAAATTTTATTCACCATGCCCCCGCCTTTCTTGACTTGGAAACTAGGATTTCTCCAAGTAAATCCTCTAATCCATCAGGGGAAGGGCTGAGTAGGGTTTTGTAGATTTGAGTCATGGAAGATTTCTTGCTGTTTTGAGTTAAGCAGGACAGGCTAATGAAATTCGATTATTTTGGGTTGTAGAGAAGCTGTATAAAATACTTATACGAACCACTGGTAGCTTTTTTTATTTTTATTTTTTTATTTCGCCAATGCAACTGTCCTGCCTAAGCTGAGCAGAATACATGCTGACACTAATTGTCCTCGTGCTGACTGTGTCTCTTCATGGACAATGGTTTTGATTGGGATGGGGGTGAGTTACATGTTGGGACAGGGGTCTTTGTTCAGTAGCCTTTCCCCCTTCCCTCCCCCCGCTTCTCCTCTTTATCCCCCTACCCATCCATCTATCTTGTTCCAACCATTTGGGCAGCTGTCACTTAATCCAGCTAATCACAGACTAGGATGGTCTGTGGGAAACCAGACTAGTCCATGGCTTTGCTCATGTCCAGCACACAATGACTCAGGGGACTATTTAACCAAATGTTTACACCATGTAGGCATGTGAGCAAGCCTGGCTTTTAGGTAAACCCAAAAGGCCACAGTATGAGCACCTGTTTCTTCTCTGACTCATGAAATGGTTTACCTGCAACGCTTGCATGGTCAATACAGACGGGCATCATCTCAAAATCATCAGTCACTAATGCGTGTATTGCCACTCAGTTTCTCATGTATTCATTGGCACACGTACACACCCACCCATATGCTCAGACTGGGGCAGCCAGCCCACCCTTTTGTGGTTGGGGGAGGGAGGATGGTTGGAAAGGTCAAAAGGCTGAGCTACGTGTCGTGGGAAGTAATCCATTTTTGTTGCCATATTTGTTGTGAGTCTGCAGTCGGACAAACACCCAGGACTTCTGGCAACAGCAGTACACTCATCACCTGTACACTGCCTTACCTCGCTGAAACCCCCCCAGTCTCTTCTTATCCCTAGCTTTCATTTTAATTATAGCTTTCCTTCTTAGCCTCCTGTTACTACCTCTCACATCACTGGGGTGGCAAGTGGCTTAGTGAGTAGAGCAGGGTGAGTTGTTCAATTCCCAGTTCCTCCAGGCTACATGTTGAGGTGTCCTTGGAGAAGACTCTGAAACCCCACAGTAGAACTATCATTTACTGTCCAAACAACCATCTCTCCAAGGGATCAATAAAGTATGTCATTATTATTCATTTATTATTGTTGTTATCATACAGTGGTTAAATTCTCATACAGCTGTACCCTCTATATCCAGCCTCTGATCCAAGCCCTCCCATCCCCTCATCTTCCATCCCATTCTCTTGTCACCCGTGGTCTTCCACAATAACACTCCCCTCCCCTTCATCCCGCCAACACCCACAGCCAGACAAGCCTACTTAATCCCACGGCCCAGCAGCAACCAGCCTACCAGCTTGTTGGTCTCCCAGATCAACAACACAGGCTGACACACACACACACACACACACACACACACACACACACACACACACACACACACACACACACAGTTCCTTTCTCTGTGATTTCTCTGTCCTGCTACATTCCTACAACCACAGGTCCATCAAATACATCAAGCATGTATTTGCATCATATCAATGACTTTACAGTAGAGGTCAAATCAGTTACACTGTGGCTACTACAACTGTCACTGGTGGTGACGTAATTAGTGCTATTTAGGTCAGCTGGTTGCCTAGCAGTGCGCCCTGCAGCACACCAGCTAGATTACTCCTGTGATGCTGGTTAGCTTGGTTAGTTTCCGTGTGTGTGTGTGTGTGTGTGTGTGTGTGTGTGTGTGTGTGTGTGTGTTTACTGAAACCAGTGTCAGCTGTGCAGAATGCTCAGGTTTTGCAACGTCATTGAAGTTGTTTAGCATGTGTTAAAGAACAACTCTATAGTATCCGTTAAACCGTATCTCAGCTGAGAAGTTGTAATAGTAACTTGAAAAATGTATACAAGGTTATGATGATAATGCATTAAGGGTAAGGCTGCTTCTAGAGATAATTTATGTTATCAATATTGTTTGCATAATAAAATAATATTTTAAAATATACAACTGAAACAATAAATTAATCAACAAAACATTTACTGGCAGCTGTTTTGGTAATGTGACAGGTTGATGCTCAAATGTGTCATATGATAGTAAACGAATCATTACGTTTGAGAAACTTTTCTGAAAGTTAATAGTCAATTTATTGAAATGATTAAGAGCAGATGTACTGACTGAATAGTTGCTGCGCCAATAGCTCATCCCATCTTCCTAGATGTGAAGGTGACGTCTTCCAAATGTTTTTAACTACTAAAGCAAAACCTCACACTGGAAAACCAGAAATTTAATTTAAGCATTAATGGATTACAAACCTTGTTTCTGATTTCTTTTTTTTTTGCTGTTGAATGACAAATTAATCATTTCAACACATTTATCAAAGCACTACTACTGTTATACAGGTCAACTGTAAAGCATAACTTGGTGTGAAACCAGATAATCCCCTTAGCTGCTGATTTACTTCACTGTCTGACAACCAAGGACAAAGCCAGGTCGAGTTCATCTCACACAGCTAATATTGGCAAAGTGACCTTGTAAACACGCATCATACTCGCTAAAGCTTGGTTTTTTTCTGAAAACTTGGTGGAGCATTGCTTTTTTTACATTGTTGTTTAATTTATATATAAATAGATTTGATTTTGTTCAAGCTGAAATTGATGTAGATCAAAAGGTTAGAAGACACTGGGGAGGTGGGGCAGTCTGTGGGTAGAAAGTCCACCTTTTTATCCGGGTCTCATTTAGAAACCTGCTTCACAAACAACATCTGAGGAGCCAATGACAGCATCTTGCCTGTTAACGCATATTTTGTCACTGCAGCAGGTGTCTCTATTTGCTAATGTTGAGAAGCTAGCAGCTAGTTACTATTTTCTTTATTGGTGAAAAAAGCTATATGACAATCTCGATGGTCTCTCAATTGTGGTGAGAAAATAGTCACTTTTTCCTGATATTAATTAGTTTATACCTTTTTAGTTACCCCGCACCGTCACTATATTTATAAATCTGTGGTCTTTGGGTTTACCTAAAAACCAGGCTTGTTCACGCCAACCAGGATTTTTGTATCGCACACGATACATGCAGCCTGCAGCTTCTCTTCCCACAGTTGTACTTAACGTATCCTACTCTCTTATCTCTGAGTCATCGGGTTTCAGTGGCTGTGTAGCTCAAGTGCATCTCCAGACAATGTGGCCAAGCTGCAAACAAGATTCTATTTTATGTATTTATTGTTTTTCTTTTCTTTGTTTTTTTTTTTTTGCATTTGCTTTGTGTGCGTCTGTGGCCCTACACAGGAGTTGCATGACAATGGCTTGAATCACTATGGTTATGTTTTGTATGCTTAAAAATGTCCCACCCACTATGCATTCACACTAAATGCAATTATACTGTAGATGCTATTTACTGTAAATGTACTGATCTTTGATTTTTTCACTGTTTCCTCACACGGTGTTCTTGATTTCCTTGTATCAGCATATGGTCAGTTGTTCATAGCACCTGTAGCATAGCTGAAGTGCCACAGATGCTGTTTGTCCAAAATCTGCCCAATGACTGTTTGTGACTTTATCCTCTTTTCTGTTTTTTTCCAGCGGACGTACACATTGATTTTAGAGGCCTGGGACTGGGACAACAACACACGCAACAGTAAGTCAAACAGTAACCTCATGTTTATGTTCATGTAGAAGCATTTTAGCAAAAGCAGCTTAGGTGTTTCATGTATGTCTTTATTTTTGGAGGTATTCGTGCATAGACTGTTGACATTATGTAACATCACTTTGGACTAATCCTGAAAAGATGCACTAATTACTTCAACTGGCTCCTTTCGATATGATGGAGCAGCGGTTCTACTTCGAGCTTGTACGCTCACCTATGGTCAGTTTACTGGACGAATGTAGATCGTCCAGAGTTTCGCCTTTTGGCTCAGCTCCCACTTCATCACAACAGTGCAATACAACATCTGCATTGCTGCAGAGAAAGTTATATAATGATGCGTTGAATTATATTCAGAAACGTCTAAAATATTTTGGATATCCATAAGGGATTGTGGCCAGGATGTGCGCTCAAGAAGACAGAAGACCAAAGAAATGCCATCACCTTAAAAACCATCTCAAATACAGTAGATCTTTGACATTTACTTTAAGTCCTAAATTAATATTGACCCCTTATATTTATTGGAATATTGCACTGACTATAAAGCTTTGTGATATTGTACTCTTTTTATCAACGTAGGCATAAAGCCTTTCCTATTCACGTCTTTGTAGATTTTGTTTGTTAGAACTGAAGGTTGACTTAAACAGGTTAGAAAATATTCACTGTAGCTCACCAAGACTCCTCATATAGATATAGATATCGTTCTTCTCAACTATGTTGGCTATAGCAGTCACTTCTGACCAGCTGTATCCTGTTTTCCTTTGGTTATGTCAATTGGGTGGACTCCTGTACAACCCCTTTTTCCCGTCTGAGCAGTAGCCCAGTCTGGGAGGAAGAGGATCCATTGAGGACTACAGTGTCTGCATGTGTGGATATACCTTTGATCTGTGGAGACGGTGGCATATTTCACCAGTCGTCCATACATTTCTGTGCAAGGAAGAATAATGTTGTTTGCATTTTGAGTATACTGTGTACTCGGACCAGACTGTCCTCTTGTCCAAACGCTCGCCTTATTTATATGAGGTCATTACATCCTGTTTTGTCCATAACATCAAACGCACTTCCACTCGTGAATGCAGACAATGGAGAAGAAATAGATTTTGACGACACACTTTGATTAGACTGTTGCATGCCTTGTGTGGTCTCCTGTTTCTCCAGTAATTGTGTACTTTTGCAATAATTATTTGCGATGTTTCTGGCTGATGTTAAAAACTTAACGGCTGCTTGTGAAATCAGTAGATGTTCTGCCAGCTGCTTGCTGTTTTGTTTCGAATACAGGGCTACAGAGAAAGAAGGAAAAAGTAATTTGTTTTGGGTGCAAGAGACGTTCTCTTCACTTCTTCATTGCACTGGGACAATGATGAAAAAGCTTGTTTCCAAAATGTTGAAGGAATTTGACCCTGACCTCCTTGGAGCTGATGCAGATTTGATTTATTCTGTAGTTTGTGCTATTCAAACACAGAACTGAGCCTGCTGTTAGATCACAGACATCAGCTGACTTCAACCTTAATGTCATGGGTTCAAAAAACACAAACGTCTGGAACAAATGCTCCTTTCAACCTCTGAGGGAAGGATCACAAGGGAATCAGCTTGTGGGGGTAAACTTCTGTAAGGTCACAGTAAGTTCCAGCAGTGAGTGTAGCCTGTTCCCAGCAGGTGGGTCGGGCAGGTCATTAGGTTAATTTTATTTGTTTTCACAGGTAATGGGTAATCATCAAAAACTGTCACCTTTTGTTCCCTATAGCTACGGCAAGTTGAACTAAAAGATTACTCTTCATCGTGGTTTACAGAACTCAGAAATCACTCTGTAGAACACATGTCGTAGTCATTGGGGTGGGATTAGTTTCATTATTCACAAATACTGATTCATCTGGAAGTCAGATACAGTAAACTGTAAGCTGTAGTGGTAGTAGAGTAGATGTAGTAGATATCCACCTGACCCATCACTACTAAGTAGTGATGGAGCTGCCACTTGACTGAGCGAGGAGCTTAAAAGCCCAGCGCCTATAGAGTTAACATCACTGATGTCGTGTTTGCTTAACTATCCAGCACTAAAGACCAGTTTCCTTCAGTTGAACTCAGACAAAACAGGAACCTGGATGTTCAGGTCTCTGCCACTTCTTTGTTTTTGTAACATTGAGCCTATTGTTAAAAACATGTGTGGATTTTGATTCTGGAGGCATCTACAGTGGAGCTGGCAAACACTTTAACGGTGAAGTGAAAAGCCAGTTAAAGACCGTATATTAAACCTAAATGATGAGTACTAAACCGGAGGACACGGGGTGGAGGTGGAGGTGGTGACTGCTTGAGGTTGGTTCATGGCCCTATAGGCAGCTGTTCTTATACTGCATCAAAATGTACAAAGTGTTGAACACGTTTCAACTGTTGTCTCCTAATGTGTTTTGTTATTTGACTGGAAAGTTTTTAGTGGGGATAATTGAAATTGAGAGAAGTATTTTTGTGTGTGACATGTACTAAAACGTACTACATGTACATGAACTAAATTATTACTACATGCTGCCACATTTCTGTAAGATACTGGAACAGCACCAGCCTTGTGTCTTGTCCTACGTAAGAGCCGACATGTGTGTTGGTCTGTCAGTGAGATTCTTCTCCTCCAGCGTCATGTCCTCCGGTGTGCCTCTCTTCCCTTCCTCTTGTGTACTCAGGAAAGGCTGTCCGCTTTCCTTGTGTTTATCGAGCAGGAAGTGGAGTGGACTGGGTGACCAGGCTCAGTGTTTAGACACCGATGTAGCAGATCCCGGCTTTGGCCTGGAGCTAATTGTTCTCTATCTGGCAACAGTCGGGGGTTATTTCTGTTATTGTTGCTTAATTCTGTCTGGCATTGTGTCGGTCCCCAGCAGAAGCGTGTGTTCCTGCTTGCTCACTTCAAAATGTCTATGGTGCATTGCAGCCTAAAGCCATGAAGAAGAAGGAAATCACAGACCCCCTATTTCTACGGAGATTGTTTGCCAGCTTCGATCACACTGTGATAAAGATTGCTTTCTTTCTGGAAGCTGGCGCTGTAGCGTGCCCCGCAGAGGAAAACGATGTTTAATGCTAGCGTTGGCGCGCTAGGGGCTAAATGGTAACAACCACCCTACATGACGGTGCACATACAGAGAGCTCAGATGCAGTGGTGATGTGTGCAATCACCAGAAAATGGATCAATTTGCAGACAATGAATTTCAATTGCATACTTAAAATTCAGTGGGTCCTTTCCTCACTCACACACATGCACCACACACAATGTGGTAGGAAAGTGTCTGCCTGCTGAATAAAAATGCTTCACTCTTTTTTTTTTTTTTGTGAGAGACTTTACATCAGAATAAAGGAGAGCGCATCGCTGTGCGATGTTAAGTGTTACTACTTTGTGTAATGCAGTGGCTGCAGGGTTCCCTTCTCAGTTCAACCTTTGCAGTGGTTTGATTGATCCTATCGGCAGATGTGCTATAAAAGCAGGGAGAGTAAAACTATTTAATAAAGCTGACTAAAGTTGTGCACAGCTGAGGGGACAGGTGATAATTCATCACGCTGAGTGACCCCTTACAGTGTTTTATCCTCCTCACATCATCAATTGATGCTGGGGGTTTTTTGGAAAGAATTCTTGAACATTTTGAACAGTGCATGTATTCTCCTTCTTTTCCTCAGTTACAAAATTGTCACCAACTGTTCTTGTTGGATGTTATTTGTTGTTATCGTTGACCACTCCAACCAGAAATCCAAACCTGACTGATCCAGTCCCTCAGCTCAGTGACAGTGAAAATTTAATGTGCATTCTCAAACCTTCCACCCATATCCCATGACCTAAACAATCAGAAAGTGGCTTTTCACAGAATGTAGAAACAGGGACAAAAGGATTCTGAAATGTTAGCGTTCATTTATTCTGTGGCGATTCAAACTAAATCATCTGTTTTTGTTTCAGATGAGGACGAACTGCTTATTGAACGCAGCGTTCACACTGGGATGATCAACCCCGGCGACCACTGGCAGAACATTCTGCACGATGGTCCAGTGGCTCGCCTCAACTATCGTATCCGGGTGCGGTGTGATGAGAACTACTACGGCAATAAGTGCAATAAGCTGTGTGTTCCGCGTGACGATTACTTTGGTCATTATCGCTGTGAGCCTTCAGGGGCCCAGGTGTGCCTCGATGGCTGGATGGGGCCAGAGTGCAGAACAGGTGAGCAGCATTAATTATTGTTATCTTGTTTGTCTTTATCCCACAGTGCATCAAAGCTACAGCATGTTCATTATGCTGATGAATATTTGCTGCTGCAGGGTGGTGTGTGTGTGGGACTGACAATGGTCATGTTCATCATAATGGAGCTTGTTACTCAGTGACAGTGCCAGACACTAGTTGGTTTGCTCACTTTTGGATAGACTATTTAGAGCAAGTTGCCTTCTACAGGCAGAAGTAAAGTAATGTAAGGATTTTACTTATCTAATGAATAATGTGTGGTACATTACTTTTATTTGAGTAATCAAGCACAACTTCTAAATGTTTGTTGCTGTTCTGTGTTTTTAAGTAGGATATATTTGAAAATTAATAATTTTATAAAGTAAAGTTGAACAACAGGCAAAAAGCAGGGAGCACGTTGACGGTTCTGCAGTGCAGTCATTTTCCGTTAACTTTCATTCATCATAACTTAAAATACAAAGCAGGTCGCATAATGCTGTGTGTATGATGATATACACATATACGTGATTTTATTCTTCTGGGTGACTGTTGAACCGTCAGCGTGCTCCTTTCTTACCTTTCCTGAATCCGATATTTGAACTTGAGATAAACTGTTGTTCATTCAAAGGTTTCAACGTGGGTTTACGCAACATAAATTCGGCTCAACCAGAGTAAATCCAAATTCATCCAAATTCCTCGTGGAAGTGCAGCCTGCTTATGTGAAGATGTAGCAGCATCAGGGTGGTGCTTGTGGGTGGTTTTGGAGAGAGTGGGGGGCCTCAATAAATCACCCAACTGACCTTTGAAGACTGAAGGGTGAAAAGAGGAGGAGAGCACAAGGAGGCTGGGTTGTTTTTAAGAGGGGGGGCTAGCGATATGCATGCAGGCTGTAAAGTTGTCTTTCTCGCCCCCCCTCACCCCCTCCACCACCCCCAACGAGTTTCCAACCAGAGTCGGGTGCCATGAATTTTCACGTCTTGTTGCACTTGTAAGAAAGATGGCAAACGAACGAGCTTCTCCTCCCTCCTTTCTTTTCTCGTCGGCGCCCGCCTTCTCTTTTCGCTCTGTTCTTTTTTCTTTTTTTTTTTTCATTTTCTTGGAAAGTGGAATTTAAATATCACATTATCACATGTTTTTTTTTTTTTCCCCAGCAATTTGCAAGCAAGGCTGCAACCTGTTACATGGCGGCTGCTCCGTCCCGGGGGAGTGCAAGTAAGAGTAGTTCATTGGAATATTTGTCTTTTTCATAAATGACTGTGATGACTTTTATGCTGCAGGATGTTTCTGCCTTTTAAATTGCTGCTTTATTTAGCCAGTGATCACATTTCCTGTGCAAATTGTGTCGTATTGTATTTTATTTATAAGCCTGTTAGTAATAGAAAGGTAGTTTCTGTAATAGCTGTAAAAACAACTGCAGTGGTGTTAAACCTATTCAAAACTGGAACAACAATCAAGCTGAACATGGAAAGATTGATAGATTTTTGTTGTCGAACAATAGCACCTTCACTTGTTGGAGCCTGTTGTTTTTTGTGTCAGCCTTTCCTTCCCTTGTGGGCATCTCCACCTCGGTTCAGAAGAAAAGGGCAACACCACGCCTGCCTTCTTGTATTTTTAGCCACCCGAAATCCTCCACAGAATACCAAGCATCTCATCAGCTCTCTGTGACTCGGACCGAAGAAAGGGAGTTGTTGGAGTGTGAATTTGACCAATGCAAACGTGCAGGGAATTGTCATATCCCTTCCCCATCCGCATTGCAGTCCTCCTTGAAGGGCAGGGGGCAGGAGAGGAAATGAATATCCCACTGTGTTATGTGCATTCCCGAAGTGGAAACGACACTTGGATAAATGTAGGATGGAACTGATAGGTCCACGTTTCCAGGATGTGGTGCATCCCGTTTGAAATCCCCCCTCCCACCTGCTGGATGCAAAGACACACTTGCCTCCCATTATTAGGAAAAACGGATTTGGCTCGGAGCCGAGGACTAGCAGGGGACGACCCGTTTTAGGAAACTGCTTCACATTTTTTTGTGTCTGTGTCTTTATTTGAGTTAGCGGACACACAACAGAGAAGCATCTGATTCTTAATTCCAGTCCACAGAAAAAGTGAAAGGGATAAAGAAGCAGCAGTAAAGACTCTCCTGCAGTGGCATGAATTTAATGAAGCCTCAGGTCACAGAAAGCTGGCATTTAATCCCTCGCCATCTCCTTTCATTTTCTCTATTTCATCGGTTTTATGGGCTTTACCTCATTCGCCATGGGCTTTTAAGAAACACAAAAGCAGGTACGTGCCTGTTGTTGTGCTGCTTCATTGAGAATTTTTATTAGCACACATTAGGCTTGTCCTGACATATCTGTGAGAGACTTCGCGTGTCCCAAGAATCACTTGGGTAAGCAGTGTATTATACTTCTACTCTGATCTCTTTGCAACCTTTGACTTGTCCAGGTGCCAAGATGCTGGAATTTATCTGCAAAGAAACATCACAGGCCTGTACCTGCAAGGGATTGACGAGTGATCATCATATCAATATGTTTAAAAATTAAGCTCCAGAATTACTTTTCTCTTTTTTTGATAACTTCAAGCTTAAAGAAGTGGTAACCAAGTCTCCTTGCCAAAGCTTTGTTAGTGTTATTGCTACATTGCTGTCAAACCCTCTGAAGCTAATCATACAAACAGTGGTAGAAGCATGCCAAGTATTCCCCAATGCCCCCTCCACCCTGAGAGTGGCAGAGATTTCCAAAGGCCTCGTCTCTCACAGAGGCAGCGGTGCCGTCTGCAGGAGACTCAAAATAGCAGTAATTGACAAGACAGCTGGCTCGACGACTCCGCAGCCTTGGAATAGCCGAGCGCTGTCATGAAGCTGCAGGCGTGTTCAAACAGACGTTGTATACACAGTCGTTTCCCTCTGTGCCATCTTCGTAGACCCCCCCCCCCCATACTCCCACCACTCTACATAAAAATCACAGGATTGTCTTTCTATTTCATGGACCAACAAAAGAGCCACAGATTTTGTCTGTCATTACGTTTTGCTGACTTATTTGTCTTGGCTTCAGCTTCAACAGCAGCAGGAATTTGTGTAAAACTGTCAATAATGATAGTTTTAAAATAAAGTTATTCTAATAGGAGCATCTCCTCTTTGGAAACTTTCATTTATCATTTTGATGACCTACACTGTAGCCCTGTAGGACTGTGTTTTATAAATGTCAAGTGAAAGCACATTAAAATTAGACAGTATTCATGAGAATGAGCATATAAGCCAGTGATTAGATGGATTCGATGAGGGAACTTATTTGTATTCCCGTTTTTGCAGGTGTAACTACGGCTGGCAGGGTCAGTTCTGTGACGAATGTGTGCTTTATCCCGGATGTGTCCACGGGACCTGCACGCTCCCCTGGCAGTGCAAGTGCGAGACAAACTGGGGCGGCCTCCTGTGCGATAAAGGTACGGAAAACCATTTTTAATAATTTCTTAACCTCCCACACGAGACGCTGACTCAGTCTTCACTTACATCCTGCATGTTCTCTCCAGCTATGTTTCCTGTATTTGGAGAGTCAGTACGTAAGCTATTCAGAGCAGAGATGCAAAAGAAACAACCTTTCGAGGAGGCCACGTATCACTGTGCTGCAGTGGTAATCCTTCTCTGGGAATCTACATAGGCTTATTGATCCCTTGCTTACAGCAACTTTTATTATTGAGCATATTCTTTATCAGAATTATTAGTCTTTCTCTTGATTTTCTAAGTCAGCAACACGTAGGATTCATTAGCAGGTGTATGTTCTACGTGATTTCAAAGAAACTACCTTCGTGTAATGTCTCAGTATTCTTGTTCTCTCCTTGTTCTCTCTCTCACTGGAGAGCACCAGCTGTATAGTCTTACTGCCTGTGTGATCTGAGCAGCAGCAGGGACACTCGATCCCCCTGCATCCCTTCGTCACCAAGGGCTCTTCGGGGGATGAGAACGGGTCCTAAGATCCCCAGTGGAGACAGATCCCTGCTCATTTATTTACCAGCTTTTAGGGTGACCCGGCCTTTAGCCTAAGGTGATCAAACAGGGTTTCATTTAGTTTTCTTTGTACATGACGTAAGAAAACATGAAATATATGTGCAGAAATGCATATTTATGTAAATAAACAGAAACATTTATATACACTGTGCAAATGAACAACAATTGAAAGATAAATGAGTCTAAGGGATAATCCCTCAGCCATATCCTATAAAGACAGTACAGTATCACGCAGTGCAGCAGAGAGCTCGAGAAAACACTCTGTGCTTCCTGTCAAAGCTGACAGCTGATGCTCTACACTGAGTGAAGACTCCAACAAGCTTCCTGGGAACTCCCGGCACCAACCGTACAAATGGTGAAACAGGCTAAGAGCTTTCTCACAGTCTGCAGCTACGGTTGCAGCTGATTTGGGACATTTGTGCTAAAGGTTTTGAAATTGCTGTTTGCCATCATCATTGTCTGCTGCTTGACTCGTTCCAACAAACGTCCGCTGTGATGGCTGCCTGAGCAGCCGAGACTCAGTTTGCAGTTTTCACTAGCGTAGCATGACGGCACATTTTATGTTGTTCCTCCTGACGTATCTAAATGTGTGCCCGCCTGCTCACTTCCTCCAGATCTGAATTACTGCGGTCGCCATCAGCCTTGTGTTAATGGAGGAACCTGCATGAACACCGAACCAGATGAGTACCACTGTGCCTGTCCACAGGGCTACTCTGGCAAGAACTGCCAAATAGGTGAGAGAGACCTGACTCTGCTTTCTTTTTAAGGGGACAATCACTGTACTTACTCTTCTTGCTTCTCTGTATTATGCCTGCATTTATTTCCAAACGGTAGCAGAACACCACCTGTGTAGACACACACAGCACCGAAGCTGCTGCTGTCACTCTGCTAACATGATGTTCTCACTACGCTTCCTGTGTCCAGTGCAGTGTTATTTTTGTTCCTCTCATTCTGCCAGGTTAAAGTTCATTACAGAGAGGTAAAGTATAACATAACAATTCACTAATCGCCCTATGCCCTGTCCCTCCATCAGCCGAGCACGCCTGTATCTCCGACCCCTGCGCCAACGGTGGTACATGCCGTAAGGTTCCTACAGGATTCGAATGCGAGTGTCCACCGGGTTGGGTGGGTCCAACCTGTGCAAACAGTGAGTCACTGCACTTTCACTCCTCTCTGTTCACTCTGCACGTCCGCGTCCATGCTAATACTAATTTCCCATTCTGCTGCAACTGACTCTCACTGGCCAGCCTCCAGTGATCATTTGTGGATAATAATTATATTAATTTTCACAGCCCTCAAAATACTAGCACACTGATGGAAATTGTGTTAAAAAAACATTCTGTCTGTATCGTTGTGAACAAAGTGCAGCACGTTCTTTGCCGTTACTGAGCTGTGTGCGTGTTCTCTCAGATCTGAACGAGTGTGCATCCAGTCCATGTGCTCAGGGTGGAACCTGCGTCGACCTGGAGGATGGCTTCGAGTGTCTGTGCCCCCCACAGTGGGAAGGAAAGACCTGCCAGATAGGTGAGTTTACGCACACAAATGTAGTGTTTTTAGTTTTGAGGATTTCTGTTATTTGGCAAACATCTCTTCATTTCTACTGGGAGATGGGTTTTAGCAGCCATCTCTTTCCTGTTTGTTCCCATTTCCTAAAACCAATAAATAACCTCTGAGATACAGACAGCATTACTCACTTCCCTGCGTAACTGTATTTTGGGATCGAAATTGGCAACCAGCCGTCCGGACTCTGTGGCCAGAGTACCAGCTGTCAATATCCTGGATGAGCTGGCAGTTGCCCAAAGCTTTTTTTTTCTCTCAATGATTTTATGAGCTACTAGTGTCTATATCTGGGTGTTTGTTTGTTGCTGGCACTGGCTTTTATATGTCGGCCCCATCCAGACAAGCGGACGTGACCAAAGTGGAGCCAGGAAATGGATTAGGACTGGTGTGTGTTTGTGTGTAGTGGGGTGGGTTGGTGTGACAGTAGGAAAGAGATCCCAGGAGTTCAGTGTCCTCTTACGGGCTCAGATCTCAGTTTACAGGCAGCTACTGGCCTTATGTCTTACCTGGAGATTGGTGTGCGTAGAGTGTTGGATTTCAAGATGAAGACAGGTGCGTGTGGGTGAGAGCACAGCAGGACTCCCTGCAGACTGCGACCCCTCCCACCTCCCCCCCTCTTTGAATATTTGAGCAGCAGTGCTTCTTCTTTGTTGTAACACTTCTGTTGTCTTTCGAGGTGGTAAATGTTTGTTTGTGCTCATCTTCATCCGCACTGAACAGATGAAAACGCAAACGGTTGTGTGACAGCTGTTGTTTCTCCGAGGCTTTTTAGGTGGAACCTAAACCCCGTGGTTCGATAAGAAATTACAAAATGAATTTCAGTTTGATTGCACACTGAAATCTGTGGCAGTGAAAATGGCGCGGTAGTCACTGACTGTAGTGTAGTAACAGCGTACATTGATCCTAAATACATCAATATGCATGTGTGCACTTATTTGTTTGTGGTTGTTTGGTAGAGTTTAAGGAAAATGGATCAGATTTACTCACTTAAGTAATGTTTTAAGTGCTTCGAGGAATGATGACGACCTGTGTTTTATGTCTCCTGGCACGGTTTGTTCTTTCACTCATGTGAACAGTGTTAAATTTCAGCAGTGTCTTCTTATTTTTTGATTGCAGCTCTGTTAGTTGTGCTTTAGTTATATGATTAAGAAAACGAAGTGATAAGTATATGCCCTTCACATGGGCCCCTAGTGGTAACTGCCCATCTTCCTTGTTGTTAATAGTGATCATGTCACATCCTCAGTTTGTCCACATCCACAGGAGATTTAGCACAACTCTTTAAAATTGCAAGTGAAAGAGATTTGCCTCAGCTGCATTTAAGCAGTGACGCTTAGGGAAACGTGTGACACCCAGTATGTGCTAAAACATTGGCCACAGCATTTGGTTCTGCAAAAGCAGTTCTGGTGCCAGTTCTGTAACGTTTGTGTTGGTGGGGCTTCAAAAGTTGGATATCTGGTCTCTGTTCTCCTCCCTGTCTTTACATTGGTTTGTTTCACTTGATGAACTGGCTGTTCTTCTGCCTCCTACCTTTACAGATGCAAATGAATGTACTGGAAAACCCTGTGTGAACGCTAACTCTTGCAAAAATTTGATTGGTGGATATCACTGCGACTGTTTTCGGGGATGGTCCGGACAAAACTGTGACATCAGTCAGTATTTCTTTCTCAAAGTCACTTCTGAATTTCTGTTCTTCCCTGACATCCTCTTCTTCTGGCTACCTTAACTGCCTCCTCTCGCTTCTTGAGACACGCAACATAGGTGTAGCTTAGCGTCACGCACTTGCCACGTGTGGTAACCCGTTCCTTTCTCGTCTGGGCAAAACTGAAGCTCCACCTGTGCCGTCATGACTCAACTAGCACGCCCAGTCCCTTTCTCTGGATCCAGTGCATGCCCAGTTACAATCTACATGGGTCTATTTGGCACTTTATTTGCTTTACTAGTTATTCCTCTTTCACTCTATAACTTAATCTGTGCACATCCTAGATTTTAGATATATTCTTCCTATGTGGAAACTCATGTTGTTGATGCTGTTTCATGGTAAAATGTTATGTCATCTTCAGACATAAACCGCTGTCATGGTCAGTGCCAGAATGGAGCACCTTGTAAGGTATGGGTAACATTTTCAACTTCTGGGTAATCAGATGTATTTATGAATGTCAGTTATTTTACTATTTATTTCTCTTTGTGTGTTATTCAGGAGGGCACAAAAGGTTACCACTGCCAGTGTCCTCCAGGATTTGTCGGCACTCACTGTGAAATGCAGAGGAATAAATGTGACAGCAGTCCATGCCAGAACGGTGCCCACTGCCGTACAGTGCTGGACGGCTTCGTGTGTGAATGCCCACCGGACTTTGTTGGACAGCTGTGTGAGGTGAGTCACATGTTCCACATGCTGGATGATGTGCGGTGGCCTTTTATTTTCATGGGAGGAATCGGGAATACATTTGTTTTTGTGACCTAAAAATATGGATAAGAAATAACTTATTTGCTTCAGATCCATTAGATTAGATAGATTTATCAAACTAAAGTGAGCACATACCAGTGTGCAAGTGTACAAGACTAAAATGAAGAATTTATACAATAAGGTGGTAACAGACTATTTTAAAGGACCTGAAACTATATAAAATAATACAGCTGCTTAAGATTAGGTGGAAATGATAAGACTAGATGATAAACAAACAGCGTGCTTAAACAAAACAATGACTTGATGGACAATATATTAATATAAAACATTTAGCAGTGTATCGTGTATAGCAGCATGGTCTGTTTTAATTCATGTTTCTGTGTCTCTGCTGGAGTTTTTTTTAATATTTGAAGTGTGTCTGAAGTTAATGTAGGTTAGCAGTGAGGAAACTGACACTTCCCTGCATCTCTTGGGCTCTGAATGGGGACATTGCTGGTCAGGAGTCAATCCGGATTTAGCATTTCTACTATAAATACGAGCCTCTCTGAATGAGGTGACACTGGCTTTCCGCCTGCGTACTACAGAACTCTGATACGTGCTATGGCACGGTGTACATTCCTGCCCTCCAGGGCCAAAACTACGATGCCTCCAGCATCATATTTCTCTGATTATATCTTGTCTCTCATCCATAAGTTGGATTGTGTAATGGTGTTTTGTCTCATTCCTGATCTGATGCATGTTACAGGGAATAAGAAGGAATCCTCAAGAAGGCACAACACAAAGCTCCTTCACATTTCTTCTCTTAGTACATATACTTGTCTTCCCCCAGGCTTCTCATCAAGAACCATCATCAATGAAAATATCAATTTTACCCAGTACTTAATGATCAAACATACCCCAAACTAAACTGTCTGCTACAATAAAAACTGTCTTGTGCGCTGTGAACAGAGCTCTTACATGAATAGGCTGAAGACTTATAGTCACTTTTGCCGTCAGACACCATCCTCTGACCACACACGTGCAACACATAAAGAATAAAATGTATCTGGCCCTGGGTAAAATAAACTATGTGTGACCACAGACTTCGCCACCCTGTTGCCCTACCCTGAACTCCCTTGTTCAGCACCTTAAATGGCAAAAGGGTGCAACTCAGAGTTTCTGCACAGTAGGCTTTTGTTTACATAAACACAGAGGTTTTCACTCCAACCTCTATATTGGAGAAAGTGGATTTCAGAGCAAAAGATATCACCGTGGCCTCTAGGTGACAGATGAGTTATCATTATTTTCACTGTGGCTCTGCGTGATGTTGGACCTTAGTCAGTATTTGCTTTTAGAAACAAAGTAGGTGTTTGGCTGTTGTCTCTGCATAAATACATGTAAAAAAAACATACTTGTATAGCTACAAGCTGTAAAGACAACTTTATAAAGTTCAGCTTGGTTTCTTCTTCTATCTCTGTGTCTTTAGCTGTTAAATGCTCACAAGCTGATAAATGTTCACATGTTCGTTCCTTTGAGTCTCCAGGTTGTGCACAGTGGGTTTACCGGAGCTTTCAGCTGCAGTGTTTTCTTTTCCTTTGGATTTGCGTAGGTCCCTACCTGGCCTCCTTCAGATGTTTGCGATCCAAACCCATGTGAGAACGAGGCGAAGTGCCACAGCATGGACCGGGACTTCTACTGCGCGTGTCCTGAAGGCTACGAGGGAAAAACCTGTGAACGGCTCAAGGAAAACTGCCAGACGACACCTTGTCAAGGTGACTGGGGCCGTCAGCGATGACATCATATAGAACAGAAAAAAATAAATAAAAAGTTATACATTTCAGCATTTCTTATTTCCTCACAGTAATTGACAGCTGCACAGTTGCTGTAGCAACCAATGATTCATCTGGAGTGCGGCACATCTCTTCCAATGTCTGCGGTCCACGGGGACGCTGCATCAGCCAGCCAGTGGGCAACTTCACCTGCGTCTGTGATCCAGGTTTCAGTGGCATCTACTGTCACGAGAGTACGTTTCGACTGCTTTGCTGAAATTTTAGTTTGAGAACATAAACCTTATAGTAGAAAGTGAAATAACTCACTATTCATCCCCTTCACATTTTCAGATATTAATGACTGCATCAACAACCCCTGTAGAAATGGAGGGACCTGCATTGATGGAGTGAACTCCTTTCAGTGCTTTTGTCCTGATGGCTGGGAGGGTCAACTATGCGACCTCAGTGAGTTTGTCGCCGCCAATTTGATTCAGTGAATTCCTTGTCATTTATCCTTTAAGCCAATTTTTGCAGCATTAAAAGGAACAAACCTGTGCATGCGACAGAGCTTCTGTTCTCTACTTATTTGCACCAAGTAAAAGCCGTTCAGTGAAGAGCGAATGATGCAAGTCTTTCTTCACTGTTAGATGTCAACGAGTGCAGACACAACCCCTGTAAGAACGGCGGACACTGCGTCGACCTGGTGAACGACTTCTACTGCGAGTGCGCCAACAACTGGAAGGGCAAGACCTGTCATTCCCGTGAGTTATGTTGACTCTGTGTTAATGTGTGTGTTTATGTTTAAAGACGCCCCCACTCCACCATCTTTTATGCTTCACAGCAACTTGGACTGCAGTCCTTCAGATGACGAGGGTGTTTTAGCATTATGTGTGGCTAATGAGTATTTCTTTGTTTTTTTTGGTCTCAGGCGAGAACCAGTGTGACCCAATCACCTGCAGTAACGGAGGCACCTGCTACGACCACGGAGATGCCTTCCGCTGTGCATGCGCACCTGGGTGGGGAGGAAACACATGCAACACAGGTGAGGCTGCAGGATGATGAATGTCAAGCTAATGGTGGTGTGGTTTATGTCAGCGGTGCATTCTGTACCTTTAAAATAAGACAGATTTAGGTAGAAAGAATTCCAAAAAACACAAAATATAAATAGTTTATTTAATTTGTGTTCATGAAAAATACCAGAAAAATACAAAATTAAAATCTCTGCAAAGTTTATTTTAGTTGAGGGCAAGATTGTATTTTTTATTATTATATTTGTCTATGTTTCTAGGAAGTCTGTCTGGTACAACACGACTGTGATCTTTGTTTCATCCTCTCTCTTTTCTCACAGCCAAGAACAGCACGTGCGCCTCCAGTCCGTGTTCCAACGGTGGAACCTGTGTGGGAGGAGGAGACACCTTCACCTGCATCTGCAAAGAGGGATGGGAAGGCCCTACCTGTGACCAAAGTCAGTTTCGTCTTTATAACTTTTGAGAAACTGACATTCCGATCACCATAAACTCAGCTGTAATGGACTCAGAATACATTATGTGTTGAAAGTCGGCTTTTCTTTGAAAGTTGCAGTGTTACTAGGAAACGTCTAAATGATCCAAGGGCCCAGAGTGGAGCTTGATTGCAGATGTAATGCAATTAAGAGTTTATAAGTGATAAATCGGATGAAGATCATTTTAATTATGCCAAAACTCAGCAATTCAAATTTGATGTTGTCAGATTAAAAGTTTGTAAGCTTGGTTTTAATTTAAAAATATACAGATGCCCCTCGATGAGGGCACCACAGCAAGTGGACCACCTGACTTTTCAGGACATGCAGCACATGTATAATTAATGTTTTAAACCACGTGGTAATTTCTTCTTTTAGATTTTATGCAGGAAATAACAGCTAAATAAAACTTTTTTTGGTTCTTCTCTCCTTACAGACACAAACGATTGCAACCCTCATCCATGGTATGTACCATTTTCTAACTCACACACTCCTGTGGTGCAGCACGCCCCCCCTCTTGTCTCAGTCTCCCTGCCTACATCACCTGCATACTTCACACAAACCTTGCATGCTGGAGGGGTGAAGGGACTCTAAAAGAATGGAAGTTGTCCTTAAATCAAGCCTCAAAGGGGCATCTCTCTGAGGAGGGAGGGTCAGACAGTGAATAGAACAGTGAAAGGTGGGGAGCGAGGCTTTGTGAGGGGGGGGGGGGGGGGACAAGAGTAAAACCAACCCCATGGTGAATGG
>JAUYWH010000016.1:15711779-15728862 GCA_034779795.1 Ctenopoma multispine | reverse complement strand
ACACACACACACACACACACACACACACACACACACACACACACACACACACACACACACACACACACACACGATAACAATGCTTTGTTGAGGCTGGAAAGGATGTGGCTCTTGTATGGTCTCATCTAATTATTTTTTTCCCCCCATTTCTTTTCTATCCCAGTTATAATGGTGGTATCTGCGTGGATGGAGTCAACTGGTTTCGGTGCGAGTGCGCCCCCGGTTTCGCCGGACCCGACTGCCGTATCAGTGAGTTGTGACATTGCTTAATCATAACACACATGCGTCTTCGTGCAGCGCGTTTATGCAACACACTCATCTGAAACATTTTAAGTAAACATCCCGATGTGATAACCTCATTGTTGATTGACAAGGCCTTAAGGTAGCCATGGCAACAAAGCATAATTAAGAGTATTAATAGGTGAAGGGAGTAATGGGAAGAAAAGGGGAGGACAGGGAGGAGATGGACACATTGACACCTAAATGCAAGACCAGGACGCCGCCCTCTCCCTTTTTCTTGGTCCTCTAACGCCACAAGGGTCAGAGGTCATCCCTCCTCCATACTCACACAATCACACAAACACATACAGAAGACAAATTACCCAGTGACCCCTAAATTCTTCTTCTCTGTCCTTTGTTTTGGCCAGATAGCATTCACCTTTTCTGTCGGGCTTTAATTTGAGTTTTGATCCAGACTGTGTTCCTGTGAAACCTGGAACGACGATGGCAAAACGTTTCCAGTGAATTTGGGTTTTTTTCTATAAAATTTGAAGTTATGATCCTAAATCTATTTCCGACTGGGTCAGTATCCTCCCTCAAATAAAATGAACATGTCTTTGCTGCTGTGGGAGACGACTCATATAAAAGGGTCTGAGAAAAACCATCATTAATATCTGCTTTACAGCATGATGCAACCGATAAGAAGGGAATACAAGTAGACATTACGCCTGAATCATAGCTTCTTAGCTGTGCTGCACAAGACACTTTGAAAAAAAACCATCTCTGAATATTTCACGTACATTGGACACATTTTTATTTGCCACTTTTCGATGGGTCTGTGCCTTTACTCTGCGAGAAGGTGCAAATATAATTTCAGGATCCAGTGCCCATTTTCCAATCTAAAATTGATGCTCTCTTCCCTTCGTAGACATAAACGAGTGCCAGTCTTCACCATGTGCCTACGGTGCCACCTGTGTGGACGAGATCAATGGTTTCCGATGCATCTGTCCGCTTGGTAGAACAGGAACCCGATGCCAAGAGTGTAAATACATATCTGTTTTCTCACTCATTCGAATCATACTTGTCTAATAATTAATCTACATGTATTTCTGAAACTGTTTAACATGCTTCTTTGTCTTTGTGCAGTCATAGGTGTTGGGAAGGGTTGCCACTACGCTGGACTGCAGTTTCCACACGGCAGCCGCTGGGAGGAGGAGTGTAATAACTGCCATTGCATAAATGGCAAAGTGGACTGTACAAAGGTAACAGGACACTTCAAGACTTCTATAGTTAAAAATCTGCTACTACTGTTTATTTCACTGGGTAAGAAACATCAAGCGTCCCCAGCTATTGTTCCTATCATTTCAAATTTATTTTTTTAAAAACACTGCAGCATAGATGTTCTTTAGGGTTACATGTAGCTGAACGTTCTGACCCTGTGGCACCAGGTGCTGTGTGGTCGTCGCCCCTGCCGGCTCACTTCATCAGGTCAGGACCAGAGACAGCAGTCCTGCCCAGCTGGACGGGAGTGTCTAGAGCACAGCTACTTGACGTGCTTCTCCCCCCCTTGCCATCAGTGGGGGATTTGTTCCATGGCTGGACCCTCACCTCCACAAGCAACCACCGAGTGCCAGCCAAACAGCGGGCATCTGGACAACAGCTGTGGCCGCATAACACTTGTTTTCAACAGAGACAAAGTACCACCAGTGAGTCACCTCTTTATATTTGATTTTTCTTGCTGTAGTCTTGGTCACATTTTCGCGTAGCATTTTTTGTACTTTGGCATCAGTGTGTGTGTGTGTGTGTTCACAAATGCAGGGAACAACAGTGGAAAACATCTGCTATGAGTTGAGGTATCTTCCTGACACCCGAAGTTTGGCAAAAGACCACGCACTTGTCCTGCTTTGTGACCTCTCTCATTCAAATCAGGATGCTATTGAAGTGGCTATAGTAAGTGACTGATCCAAACTGAGTTTTTGTTCTTAGCTGGTTACAATGTCTGTATAGATGTAGATATAGATATAGATACATAGATATTAGAACTAAGCACAGTGTTATAATTGCATTATCATTATTGAAATGCACTTATTCTCACTGCTGCTTAATTTTACATGAGACAACTTACACTACTTTTACATCTGGACACTAAGTATGAAAACTGGAAACAACTGGGGAAAACTATCTTAACACCAGGAAGAGCAACAGCTATGTTTGTATTTTTTCGTTTTAATCAATAAAAAAATAAATATAAAACAGTAAAATAAACTGGATAAATAAGGTTTGCTGTAAAAATGTCATGTTTGTTCCTGACAATTTTTTCAACGCCTCCCTGTTCTCTGATTTGGTTCTCAGTCTTTCCAGCCAGAAGATCTCCAAGACCACAGTCTGATCCAGGAGGCAGCCAGCTCCATAGTGGGCACCTTGTCCAAACGACACAACAGCACTGTAATGCTGGCAGTCATTGAGGTCAAAGTGGAAACGCAGGTCACACCACCATCAGTGGGTGAGTAGTGATTAATGGAGGTGTTTCACAGTTCAGTTCTAATCCACTTTGTTTGATAAATGTTCGTGTCTATTACTCCTAGACTGGTTGTCTTTAATTTCCTCCCTTGTACATCTTGATGTCAACAGATTACTTGGTGCCTCTACTATGTGTGGTTTTCTGCTTGCTCTGCCTCTTCTGCATCATTCTATGTGTTTGGTGGACGCGGAAACGGAGAAAAGAGCGTGAGAGGAACGCACGATCGACCACAGACGACAACGTGAACAACCAGTGGGAGCCTCTCCGGCTCGTTGTGGGACGTCAGCATCATCAGCAGCAGCAGCTGAAAGAGAGCAACAGGGAGGCTGAGCAGGAGCGCAAGAAGCTCATGGGCCCCTCCTTTCGGACGTGTGATGAAGGGGAGGAGGAGGAGGATGACGAGACGGAAGGCGAGCTTGAGCTCGAAGAGGTGTGTGGCGGAGCAGGAGAGCAGCCAGGTTATAAGTACTCTAAGACTGCAGAGCAGTCCAATGGAGGAGTGATCTGTACCCTGCACAGCTCCAGTTCACCCCTCAAAGCGCCCCACCGGACCCCAGGCTACAGCCCCAAAGACAACCGCTGGAAAAATGTCAGTGCTGTCTTGACTGGTCAAAAAGATCTCAGAGACCAATGTGTATAAGAAATTTAAACAAATGACTCGCAATGTGGGAACGAGACAAGCTGCAAGGCAGCAGCTCTTCTTATTTTCAGACTACTTTTGGAAAGAAAAAGAAGGCTTTTTTTTTTAATAAGCCAATATTTGCTTTTTCATGTTTTCGTCACTGTCACCTGAAATGATTTTTGATTCAGGCGGCTCAGCACAGTGAACATCCTTTTTTCACTTCTGTTCACTTATTTTTTTCTTTTAATTATGTACAGAAGGAGCTGAAATGTGACAGTTATTCAGGAGGCAAAATAAGCTTGCAATTTTTGTTTATGGAATTGTACAATTTAAGAAACAATGAATCATCAAAAAGGAGAAAACAACCTGTGTAAAGATTTTCTGTTTGTTTTACAGATGATTATTATTTAGTTAAACTGTCAGCAGGCTCCTGTTCAGTGTCCGTATGGGAGCAGATATACATTAAAGGAAGGGTTTGTGGGGAAATGGACTGCTGCCACCACAGTAACAGAGGAAACCCTCCCTTTGCTCAGTCTCTTTCCAGCTTTGCCAGCCTTACCAAAACACTTGGCCTGGAGGGGAGAGGGGACAGAAACCCCAGTGCCTACTATGTGGCCTTCAATTTTTTTCTCCTGTCTCTCAGTTGTCTTGGCTGAAAGCTATGTTCGAGGATTTTTTGCAGTATTTGAGTTGGTAGCAAGTGCCTTTCCATGAGCCGTGCCGAGGCTTCAAGTCGCGCTGCCCAGTTTGACCTCCTTGTTCTCAAATCTCAAAGGGATATAAGTGTACATTTAGAGAGTTAAATTTCACAGCAACGCCATTCAAGGTATTGGATCAAAACAGAAATGAATACTCTGTACATATGTGTAAATACTAAAGGAGTCGCTGTGTATATTTGAAATAAGTAACTTAAAGACAAGTCACACATTTTTATTATTGTTATTGTTATTATTATTATGATTAATATTTTTTTTATTTTTTTTTACAATGCCATTCCTTTTATTTATGCCAGTCAAGTTAGGCAGGTTTTATAACACATCATATCCAGAGTCCCACAGTTGAGGACCTTTACACTAAGGTGAAATGAAGGAATTTCTTAAGGGTTTACAAATGGTTTGTCACTGGGAAGTTCCTTTTTGTGATTTGCTGTCATATCAGTAGAGTACAACAGATGTCGTCTTCTTCTGCTACACCCTTTATTGATGTGAACATTTTTTTACTGTATTATAAATGTCACTATTTTTTTTTTCCAATCTGGATTTGCTTAAAAGAACATCTGCAGTAGCTTTTGACAGGCAGTGTTGAAACTCTGCCAGCATAATAGCCTTAAAACATTTTCAAACCATTTCTAAGCCCATTAGAAACCCTTATGTTTCAGGTGCCTTAATGTAATGAGTAATGCATTATTTGTGTAATCAGTGATCATCTTTTTATGTTGTTGGTTTGTTTTCACTATTAAGGAAAGTAACTCTTTAAAACAGCATTGTGTGGTGTATTGTGGCGTGTTTTATTCACTTAAGTAAAGTGCTCTCCTTTGTCTCAGTTTGCTATTAGGGAGATTTCTGGAATAAAACACTGATGGAGGATTTAAAAGTAGTCCACCATGACTCTGGAGTGACATGAATATGGACGTCAGTAGGTCAAATGTGGATATTATGCATTAGCTTCATGTTTGGTTTAAAGGCTTTAATGAAGGGAACCAGACTTGCAGGTGCAGAATGTTTTGCTACCATGCAGTTGTGTTTTTTTAAGTTACCAACTCAGTTCAAGATGACAGTTTCCCCCCCTTTCATGTCATTGTCTCAAAGCGCCATCATATTTTCTGTAAATGGGACACAGTAAAATTAAGAATTAAAGACGCATCACTGCTGGTGTTAAAAGCTGAACATGCATATTGTATACATTCTACAAGGCACATAAGTTAATTTTGTACAAAGTGAAAACATTTTCATTCTTTTAGTTGCAGTTTCATTGTTCTAAACAACCATCTCAGTTATTTATTAAAGCCGTTTTGACACATCTTGATCATGCTTGTAATACTATAGAAAGTTATTGTCTTTGCCAATTTAGAGTTGGGAGTTCGTGAAGTTGGTGAGTTATACTTAGCTGGACACTGACAGAACAACAACTATTTTATACATGGACTCCCCAGACTAGAACTATAAGAAGCCCTTCAATCACATGGTATTCATCAGCAGAAAGAACCTGCTCAGGAGTTGTAAAAAGGTGTATAAACTTTAAGAACTTGCTGATGTTAGCTTAAAAACAGTACTTGATGGTTCATTCTTGGCCTTGGACAAAGTAGTTGGATTTAAATTTGTGTTTAAGCTTAAGATCACATTTACACTAAAGTTTGAAAGTTAAGGGTTCACTTAGAAATGCACTTCTTAGAACATTAATTTGATCAGAAATACAAACCAGATATTAGTGTTCTAAAGACAGGCCCATCATCTGCATATTTATCAAATCTATCAGCACAGCTGGAAATGTAGGTTTTCATGGACAACTAGAACTGGGGCCAAAATTTTGAACAGTAGACTGCATTAAAGCTGAATAATCTCCAGCTTTGCAGTTCCTTTATAGCCCCCCTCAACTTTTTAATTTAACAGAAAAAAAATTTGATTGTATGATGGGAAAAGAAACCTTGGGACCTATCATCTGGAGTTCCAATTTAGTCTTGGATGCTAAATGTCGACTGAAAAAAAGGATATTGTCACGTTTTACAAAAAAATAATGAGATGCCATTTTTCAGGTTTAAGAGTAATGTCCATTCACTTCCACTGTGTTGGTGTGATGGCAGATATTTCACAACAGCATTAGCTGGACAAATTAGCAGTAACATTAATTTAGCTCTGTTCATCTTAATAGTTAGCTTTTGTAAACTTGGTCATTCTTGTCATTCATTAAAATGACCTTATGTGTTTACACATCAGGTCAGATCAGCTCAAGACCCATTTTCAACCTGTGTGTTGCCAATCACACAAGAATCTTCTGAAACCCTGCAGCACTTTCCCTTGCCCTCGTCTGTGTAGGCTGATCGATCGATCCAATAACCTCACCAGCCTCCTCGCTGTTCTGCCATCACTCTCTCTCCCACCACACCAATAGAACTTCATCTCCTGTTCTGGGCCGATCCAGCCTCCTCCAATGGGAGGCTGGCGTGATCATCCTGGCCAAATAAAGATGTGAATGTTTCATGAGTAATGTCATGATGCCGGGCAGAGTGGTAGTGGGGTGGGACACTTTTCCTCCTGACTCCCATGGGTGCCCCTGGCTGGCGCTAATGGGACCTTCCCTTGTCGGAAAGGCCGGATCGACTTACACAGCTTTGTGGAAGTGGTGGAGTCATGAGAGGAGAGGGGAAGAGAGCTAACTGTAAAATCACTTAAAGAAGGAAATAGTCAGTCTGACTTTGATTTGATAGATATGGTGGTTATACAATACCTTGATATTATAATGTGTATCTGCAGAGATGCTTCATAACAAAATTTCCTTTATCTGTATTTGTATAATATCATGTGCTCTCATTTAGGATAGATGTCTTTGGTTATTAGCAGTGATGGTATTCAGTGTCTTCGACTATTCTCAACATATGACTTTCTGTACCCATGGATACGTTACTAAACAGAATTGATACATTACTAAACAGAATTGCCACAAACCATTGAAAACTGACCAAAAAAAAGACACATGATGCATTATGAATCTCATCCCACCTCCAGGCATTTATAATTCATCTGTCTCAGGCACCATCTTCCCACCTGAATTACCTGCAGTTAGCTCCAGGCCCAAGATTAGCTGCCATCCAACCAGTCAGTTGGATTTTTCTGCAGCTAGTCCTGGGCCTGCTAGCTGTTGCATTGCTACGTGGCCTGCACTCGATGCAGCTTGATCTGGGCCTGCTATCTGCGATCCCGACAACTCGGTGTGCAACAACTTCTGGACATGAAGTGCTTCTCTGCCAACTAGCCTACCTTCCCTTGCAGCTAGCACAGGACCTTCTAGCTGCCATATAGCCTGGCCTGTCAGCAACTAGTCCCAGGAGAGCTAGCTGCCCTCCAACCATTGAGCCTGAACCTTGTGCAGTTAGCCCTCGGTGTGCTAGCTGCCATCTGACCCCCAAGGATACCCTGCCTGCAGATAGCTCAGAACATGCTAGCTGCCAGTCTGCCACTTGTAGCCGTGGTCCAGCTAACTGCCCCTCAGACTCTTTAACTGGCCAGCACCAAGGCCGCAGGAAGCATGCCACAATTTCAGTTTCTGTTTCTGGGCAGTCTGAGATCAATGCAACCCCATTCGTTCTTATTCCTGTCTACAGGCGGGTTGAATTCCAGGCCAGTATCATTCCCGGTTCCTGTTACTGTTCCTCTTCCTGTCTCCAGGCGAGTCAATGCCAAGGCAAATGGTGAAGCACCATTACTAGTACCAGTCTCTAGTTCCTGCTCAGCTCCTGTTCCAGTCCACAGGCAGGTCGAAGCCAACAATGCCACACTACTTCCTGCTCTGATCTTTAGGTATCCAGCTTAAGATCAGAGCAGGAAGAGCTAAGAGGCCCTGCCTCCATCATTGTCCTCCTGTCCCTGGAAGGTTTCTGTCTTTGCGGTCGGCCTTTGCCTGTCATCTTGAAGGATCCCGCTTTCGACACTAACCGCCTGCCCGTCCTTAAGGGATTCTGCCTTTGACACCAGCTGCCTGCTGCCTCTTCATCCCCCCTCTTGGTCCCAAGGTTGGTCCTGTTGATTACGTCTCTTAATAAACCTTTAAACCTCTCCTGTCGAGTCTGACTGCATTTCTGGGTCCTAGTATATAAACACCGTACAGTATATGGCAAAAATCACGAATCCTTATAACCTATACAGCATATGGCATTGTCGCTCCTTAGTCCTTTAATTTAAATAAGGTGAAACCCAGCTAGGTTTAAAGTATTAAGTCAATATTTTGGTTTCTTGGTACGAGGTGGTAGTAGTAGAAGTGTGATGTCAAGATGCATTTGTGTCTGTCAGCATCAGTACCCTCCAATAGATCCCAGACTGCATCAGTCAACCAACACAGATTCCAAAAGTCCTTAAAACAGCTAAGGACATCAGTACGCTAAATTTGTAAATGTGTAGTACTAGACTGTTCAAAATGGACAAAACAATCACAGGGAAAGTATAAATCTAATATTTTGAAGTCAGGACTGCTTTCTTTATTTTACTGTATAAAAGCAGAGTAGGACGAAAGCTTTTTATATCCACATGCATTTTCTGTACACACAGGCAGACTGCAGTAGTCTGACTGGCTGTGTGCTCTGCTTCCTGTCGCTGTTCTGTACATCTGTTGATGTGGGTCTTTGGGACTGTCTCACAGTGGAGGCAGCTGGGTGACAGGATTTTAGGCTAAGCCCTTTGTCCCTTTAAACACACACACACACACACACAAACATTAAGTCCACACATTCATACACGCACCAAACATGAGACATGAAGCTGGCACGTGCTGGTGGACAGCGGGCTGCAGCTGGCACTGAGGCAGGGAAACAAGCCACAGTGTACCAACTGTGACTGTGTGTGTTTGTGCACTGTTGGCTGGCACTGCAGGTCTGCTTTGCCACTGCAGTAACCCCCACGCGTATCCTCTGCACCACGAGGTAGGGGGTGGGTAGGTGGTGGTAAGGAGGGAGGGAGGGGGTGTACCCACTCATCACAGAGGAGAGAATGGCTGGGGTGGGGGGAGTGCAACAGTGAGCAGTGCCATGAAAGCTTTTCTGGGACAACTGTTCAGTGTGTGCGTGTGTGCCCATGTGTCTACATAAACAAGTCTGTTACGGTGAAATATAAATTATTTGTGTGGGTAAACGTGGCCGTTACACTATAAGACGTACCTGTGTGCAGAAAAGTATACTTGAATTTGAATTAAAATAAAGGAATTATAATGATCATTATCATGGTAACAATTTGAGCCACTAAGGTGCATATTTCAATGAATAACCAAAATTGTTGTCAATTCTATTTTAGTTAATTGATAATTTGGCTAATACAATAGTTTTAGTAAGAAACAGCAAAAGGCTGCAATATGGATAGAGCTGGTATATTATCTGTCATCAAACTTTTGATGGTTTGGCTGAACTATGCCAGTCCTTAAATACATATTTATGAATTTACTTAATTTGCCATTTGCCTGATGAGAGTGCAGTGTTGCTAAATCTTTTAGAGACCTTTGCCCAGAACAATTCCAATACCACTGGTGTTTAGGAGAGGCTTCAAATCAAGTCTACCATGTTTTTAGAGTAGCTATATCAAATAATCACAATTAATTTGATAGTGGCATATTGGATTTGTGCATGCATCACATTTTGATGAACTGAACTTCAGCCCTTCTCAGCTGTAACTTTGAGATCACAGTCATGAAAGGTATTTAAAACACATATGCGAGATTTTGCAGGGCAGAGGTAAAGGTCAAGAAGCAGAGAGGGGGGTAAGCAAACTGTGAATTTGTGTCTATTTCTCTACATCAGCTATATTAGCCCTTGTGCACACCTATTCATGCAGTGACATGATGCCAGTATATTTGAAATTGTTGGCCTTTAGCAGCTGATGGTGGAAAACAAAGCATTTGCTCATACATCCAGAATAAATATAAATTACCCAATTACAAAGATGTTCCTTTTTGAGATTTCATCATGTAGTTTTCCTTCCTATGTTTACCTCCACATATTCTATGCGTGTCTGTTTGTACATGCTCAAATGACAGTGTGCAGCGCAATCCAACACCCTGTACAGTGATATGTGAGGTCAATTTGCACCTCTCCCAGCATGAGGGGCACCGGGGAGTGTAAAATGCCACCAGGAGCTACTCTGAGGCAACTTACAGTAAGTACAGTAAAACAAAATTAAAAGCTACTGAATATCTGACGAGTTAGATAACTGGAAGATATGTTCTGAATGTTTTTTTAAAGCTGGTATCTGAGGACAGAGCAGGTATCAACATGTGTGTTTCTGGCAGGCACATACTGTCAGTCGTCCCTTTAGGTGTACAGTCTAATGCAACACCTTAGCCATACATTCCACTCTTAAGATAATAATGTTCAGTTTTGGGGAAGGAATATTAAAAACACATTTGTAGTATTTCCATCTTCTTTCTAATCGTTTTAACTTCACTGCAATTACTGTATCACAGCTTTATTTTCAAATTAAGATTTTACATTAAAAGAATTTAATGAAAAGAAAATATAACACATTGTTAAAGATTAATCCAGTGGTTCCTATTCATTTTTGTGCTTGTGGCAAGCAATTAAGGGCCCTTGAAACATGTTTCAGACATACAGCCCCTCCTCTAAACTTCTCAGTTGGCCTAGTTGAAATAACTGTTCAAGGCCCGAAGAGCTAAAATTACCCAATGCAAGGTACAAAAAGATCTAGGATAAATTTGTATTTGTATAGAACATTTTTTTCCTCTACCACTAATCATCACACAAACCTACAGATTTAATTCTAGCTTTAATAGCCTTAATAGCCATATTTTCCTTTTCCCTATGCCTCAAATCTCTTTTGAGGTGTGAGTGCTGTAAGGTACAAGCAGGTAGGCAAATTTTTCTAGCACTTCATGGGCTAGGTTGCTGTAGTTATGTCATATTACATTATAAAATGATTATAGGACCAACATTCAAAAGAAAAAATAAACAACAACAACAAGCAACTACTGTCTTCACATATCTAGGCCACAGGTAAAGAGCTAGGCAAAGCTTAAAGCAACGATGTGCACCGCCTCACCTGTGACATTCTGCACCGCCCAAAACATAAATCCAACGCACCCTTTTATATATGGCGGACTATTTAAGCCTGGGGTCGGTGCTCACTCTTTAATTGATGCTATGCTGCTAGTTAGCTAACTTTGCCCTAATATGTGTGATAAACGTGCTGCTACCACTTCTCCTAACATATTGTATAGCATTTTAAAGTCGAGCTAGTGTTCGAGCAGTCCAGTCAGGTTGCTTCAGAAACGTTTTGTGGAGGGAATAATGGATTTATGCCTTAAACTAGCTGCTGGTTAGCTTACTCTTTTCTTGCTGCTGAGATGGCGACGATCAAAGCTTCACTTCAGGGTGTAAGTACATATGCTGCTTGTGCTAACAAACGTTTTGTAAATGAGTGTTTTGCCGCTGTTCAGTCATGTTTCTGGGTTTGGTAATGTCAGTAAGCTAACTAAAGGAAAACAACAATTGTGTTTTGGCATCTTTTAGCATTTGCATTATTACGCTTTCATTGTGCTGATTTATATTGTGTAATATTGAATTGGTACTTTATTGATCCCCTTGGGGAAATTCCTTGTGGACAGGCTGCCTCAGTGAACCGCCAAGGGTCAGGGTATTGGTGTCTTGTCCAAGGACACCTCAGCATTTTAGCTTGTTGAGTCTGGGAATCGAACCGGTCACCCTTGGGTTTGAAGACGACTGCCCTACCTATCATGCCGCCCCAACTTATGTAAATACATAAATATAAACATAATATTTTTAAGAAGTAGCTTTTAAAAGTGAAAGTGCTCATATGGCAAAGATGTACAATTTATTTTATTATTGAATTGAACTATGGGTGCCTTCATGAGCAAAGTTGCAGCTGTTAAAGGTGATGTAATTGTTACTAGGCTTCCTCTTTCCTGCAGTTGCAGGTTGCATTTGTGGAAGCAGTGGTGGACTGTGTTTAGTGACAGTTCTAAAGTACTCCAAAGCCCACGGTTCTGAATTATGGTAGTAACAGAAACTTAAGATTTAATGGAATCACTTTTAATAATATTATGTGGTTGTAAAATACCTAAGTTCTTTATCTTACTTCAGTTGCTTATTTAGAAGTAATTTTTTTCATTTACATTTTCTCGAGAACTATGGTGTAGTGTGGTGTGCTGGCAAAAGAGTATTTGGCATTGGCATTTGGATTGTTTTTATACCCAGTTTTTGACTGTGTGTCAAGCATCATTTCTGAATATGCTTATGATTACAAAACAGAATTGGTCAGTGGCAACACTGAGAGTCCTTTTCTTACTTTGTTAGATAGGGGTCTGTAGGTTTAGTGTGCTGGGGATTTGTTTGTCAGCAGCAGCACTGAGAAGCTAAAAGGTTGTAACCTGATTTAGAGTCATAAATAGATTCTTGACCAAGTAGGATTTCACATGCAAGATGTTGTTGCGATGCAAAACTAGTTATAATATTGATATTAGACTGACATGTAAGCCAGATGTTTCATGCTGATATTTTGTCTAAGTTTGGTTTTTCCTTATGTTATGTATTATCATGTCTTGAGATACTTATTGTATCTCATTACCATGGTGGTATTATTTTCTGTCACCCAAGATGTTCTTGTGTAAAAATGCAAAAACTATGGCTGGGGGGGACTTAGACACTAGAGAGTTCATGTGCCAACATAACTGCAGTGCTGTGTAGGTTTCTGACTTGTATTTTCTTGATTCATTGATTGTTTTGTTCTATTAAGTGGCAGACATTGAGAGCATTGCCCTTCACATTTTTTTTGGTTTAGAGAATCCTAGAAGTAATCAGTTCATATAAGAACCTCATCACAAGCTGTGCAGTATTGAGTAGTTTGGAATATATTGATTTTGTCCAATTGTCATGAAATTGTAGATGTAGCTCAAATTAATTTTTCGTCAATTTTGGCTTCAAAGCCAACAGGTCAAATGCCAAAAAAAGCTTAATCCACTCTTAAAGATCATGTGATATGAGCTACAGTTTAACTTTACCTTGTGGTGAGGTTGTTTTCTCAGTCACTGTTACCAAGGTGAAGACATTTAAACCAACATTGAAGGAAGACGTGTTCTGAAGTTGCTCAGAAACCTGAGTGGAGGAGGTTTTTGCCAACATTCATAGGAGGATAAACTTATTGGTGTGGGTTAGGTTTTGGTAATGGAAAAACATAGATATTAAAGAGAACAGTTTACAGTACATTTAAGCCATTTAGGTGAACTTCTTTATAGTGGCACTCCTTCAGTGTGACTCAGCCTTGACTCACCTGGTTCATAATGACTAAGGGAATAATGAATGAGTGATTTTGTAATAATCACACATTCCTGGGTTGGTTTAGGCATGTCACAGAAATATGTTGCCTTGAGCCATGTCAAGTATAGTTGAACCAGGCAGTGTATTTGAGAAAGTGATTGAGCACATTAAACAATGTAGAACTCACTCCTGCGCTTCATATATTTAGTTACTACGCTTTATGCCAATAAATGGATGCAATGAAAATAAATGTTTTACAGTGGCACCTTTGTTCATAATTTTACAGTTCAGTGCCCATTCACATAGAAAGCATTTTTGTTTTTAGTGTGTATTACTTGACCTTTTGGGACAGGCAAAATTTTATTCAAATGTGTCAATTCACATGAGATGGGTGTCATCCTGGACCCCCAGTGTTTTCTTTTATGCTTTAAAGTTTTCTTGTTTTTGCTCTGGACTGCTTAGTGAAGTGTAATCTCCGGAGACATGTATTTAAATTATATAAATCTATTTATGTGTTGCAGATTTTTTTTTTGTATCTGTAGGGATTGATCAGGCTCCTGGTGTGAGCTTTTTGTAGAAAGAAGGGAAATTAATAGAATCATTGTAAAAACATTGATTTCTATCTGCACAGCCAATGTGAAAATTACGATTGATGACACAACACTTGATTGACGTTGGACTCAATGTTAGCTAAACTGTTCAAACAGTTCAGTAGTACTAACATGCTGTTCACATCTCACTTGTAATGTGGATTGGCAGTAATTTGCCCTGAATTCTCATTTTATTAGGTGAGACATATTACTGCTGCTTGTAGGGGCTTGGTGTCTTGCACAAGAAACATTTTGTGGGTAGACAAAATTCTTCAACTTCCTGCATTCCTTCTGCACAGAGTTTAATGTTGTGTTATCCAGCACAGAGGTCGGAATACTAGTAGTTTGTTGTAAGAAATGTCAACAATTTCCAGCTTGCCTCGTTAATATGATGTTATTGGTAAACTAGATCCCTACTGATTTTTATTTTGAGAGAAAAAGAGTGTAAATTTATAGTTATGTGTACAGTATGTATTGAATGTCAAACTACTTAATGCTGTCTCGACTCGAGCTGCATTAGCTGCAACTAGCCCAGCACACCTGAATATACAACAGAACTGTCGGTGGTTGAGTTGCGTCAAAGATTATGTGATTTTCAAACCTGTAAACACTGTTGTTGGTTATAAAACATTATAGAAGTCCAAAATGAAGTTTGTGGAGTGCGGTACTCCTTTAAATCATCACATTGGAGAAGCAGAAATTAGTTGGTGTTTGGAATTTTTCTTATTTCAGCATGCAGTTAGTCATTAAAGTAGATGAATAAGCAATGAACAAACCACTATTTGAAATAATTATTGGAAACTTCTCTGCACTGCCTAGCACTCCCTAAAATGCCTAAATGTCTCACCTTTCTTTAATGGTGACAGACTGACCAGAAGAAAGAAAATCAATTTATTAGAAACACATTTGATTCTTTAATCAATTCTGTCAAGTGTCAAGTTGCCTGACCTTCGATAGCTCTTTGGAGGTCAGCTCGATCTGTACTCAGTCAATTCAATTACAGCGACTAACTGAAAGCAAAATTGAAACTGGGGGAGTCCATTGTAAAGATTATTGATTACATCCTTTAAGCTGATAATCCTTTTTTACGGTATGGATTGTGTGGCAACACCTATGTTACTTGTGTTAGTGGTAGTCGTATCGTGAAATGTTGCAACAGTATAGAAAACAATCTTTTGAGGCTCAAGGTTAAGTGAGGACATGTTTTGGTTGTTGGCATGGAGCAATAAGGGCAAAACTGGATGAATCTGCAGCTTGGGGGTGTGACAGCTTACTTAGTAAGGATGGCCTTTTATTCTTCAGGTCAGCATGTGAACATGTAGCCTTCATAACACATAGTTTGCTGCTGGGACTGGGCTAATCTGATTTTTCCATTTAACAACTAGTTAATTATTTCAGTTTCAATTGATACATTTTGTGCTCAGGGAGGCAGTGGTAAAATTCTGTGTAATCTTCCATGAATCCAATCTTTAAGTTGGCTAGTTCAAGCTTACTGTAGCACACCAGGAGACCATAACCCAAAGATTAAATTTACTTTCACAGAAGACTAAGCAAACCATAAAATATTCACATCTGAGAAGTTGTAACTACTGAACTTATGCATTTTTTCAGATTGTTTCAGCATAAAATTATTGAGCATCACAGCCATGAAATCTAAAATAATAAAAAATAATGCTTCAGAAAGCAGAAGACAGAACCTCAGTGTTGGGCCTGAAATCATGCAACAGTCACATGCTGTCAAACAAAAACAGTGCTGAAAGACGCTAAAACTGTTGATTTGAGAGGAACTGACGAGGTGAATGAGGTTTTTTTTTTTCTTCTGTAGGTTTGTCACTTTACTCACTGTCATTTGGCCTATTTAAGGAATATCCTATAATAGTATGCATATAATATTTCACAGCTTTCTATGAACCAGAAATGTGTTTCCCTTTACAACAGACCTAAACCTCACCCGTAGTCTACTTTATTTCTAATCCACATCTTTATTATGGCCCACAAGTCCTCACCCTGAGCGAGCTAATTAAACAGATGAGGACTGGCCAAATCAGGTTGATTTTCCTCTTCCTCTCTTTGTTATTATGAAGACGACAGTGCAGAGAAACACGTAAACATCTACCAGAGTTAACTTAGTTATCACTCACCGCTCCCCCTTCCTCCCCTGTCTGTCTGACTAAGTTCCCGTTACCATCTACCTAGAGAACACAGCCACTAGAGATACTGAGAGAAGAAAAACATACTTTATTTTTGACCACATTAAAGGCAGGCAGGCGTGTCACACTGCAGCTGTACGTGCTACATTCTGTGATAGGGAAATTGGATCTGGACTTGAGAGGGGAGTGTAATGTGGTTAAAGGCATCATGAAAAGCCAGCTGTAACAGGATTTCATCCCCTGTGGAGCCCCAACTGACTGCTGCCGTGAGGCAAATCATTAGGGAAAATCCATGTGTGGGTGTGTATTTGGGTGTGTGTGTATGTTTGTCTTCCTCTGTACTGATACTGTATGTAGGTTGGCATATACTCTTGAGGGTTACACTTCATGAATCTGTCATGCAGATGCAACACCTTGTACGTGGCACAGGGTCAGGCATGTCGGTGCAAGAGATGGATTGCAGTCATAATTGGGCAAGAGACGGGGTACAACCTGGACAGGTTGTTGTGTTAACATTTCACAAATTTAATGATTAAATTCGGTGAAAGTTTAGGATGACAAAAAGCTCTCAGATGTTTAGACATTGGCAGCACTTGGTTGAGGTTAGAGAAAAACTGGGGTCTGGTTCAATACAGAAAAGATTTTGTGACATCAGGCACAAAGTTTAACCACACCATCAATCTTTTATTAACTTTATCCAATGTCTAACTGGCCTTTAGTGTGAACGGTGTGCGGCTTATACACCTAACATCATTACCAACCATCTCCACGAGATTCTGCTGACATAATAATAATAAATGTTACATTGCTTCCAAATTGTAATTTGGAAAACAGTTCAGTGGTACGAACTTTCTCTGTTGAGTCATGGTAGATGCAAACAGTAGTTGTTTTTTTATTCATAATATGGTTAACAATTATTTCCATCCATCCATTATCAACCGCTTATCCAAGGTCGGGTCGCGGGGGCAGCAGCCTAAGTAGGGAAGCCCAGACCTC
>JAUYWH010000016.1:15676848-15693518 GCA_034779795.1 Ctenopoma multispine | reverse complement strand
GCCCTTGTTTTGAATCAATACGAGGAATTTAAACCCTTCGATGATCTGTGGCAATTCATCACAGTAGGTTCTCGAAATACGACAAAGAAAAAAATCAAGTTGAACCAAGCAGTAGAGACTCTATGACCATACAGGTGCAGAATCTCACAAACTTTAGAACGGTACCTGCAAATCAAAGATGTTTTAAATACCAGGCAAAATCATGAGCAGAGATTCAAATCAGATCCGATGTTTCAAAACGTTTGTGTTATGAGATTCAACTATTTAATGTATTACATAATAAACCTAATTATGTGTCAAAACTTTTCTTTTTTTTAAGACGGATACATCTTGATGATGTGAAGGGTCCTGTGGGCCTCTTAAAAAACACACCAGTTAATTCTGAATGCACTGTTATAAAACAATTTTATTATAATTGTGACAATTATCCTTTACAAATGTCAATGAAGCCACACAGGAATGATCAAATGAAGCCAACATTTCCCAACATTACATTTGCACAGAATAAAGGTCTAATGCATAATATTGTGAAAAGATTGAGGGACTCCACAGCAGTTTCTGTAAGGCCAAAGGCGGAATGTGTGTGACCTTTGAGCCCCCGGGCTGAAAATCCTCATGCTCCTGTGATGAATAAAGCCACAAGGGGGCTACTTTCTAAAGCTGTTGTCATTGTCACAGAAATCTGAAACTCTATTATGCAGGGAGGACGCCGTACATCAATTCTGTGTAGAAACAGCCACGTTTTCTGAGACGTATTTGTATATTATGTTTTCTAAAAAAACCATAAAGGTCGTGTCTTTTCCAATAAAGTCATTGGATATTTCAGCAGTTTGGTCTCATCGTAATGTCAGGCCTCATTCTACAACAGCGTGGCTTTATAAACAGTGTGTGTGTGTGTGTGTGTGTGTGTGTGTGCTTGACTAGCCTGACGAGAAGTGGTGGAAGTGAAATCAAATCACTCAAGGGGTGTGGAGCAGAAAACAATACCGCATGGGGCTGAGTGATATTTTTATTTGTCAATACAAGACAGTCATATCACACATAAAACAAAAAAAGGAAAGGTTTTTAGAGCAGCTTTAAACTCAGGAGAATAATTTATGACCACTAATAGTTGTAGCTGTCACAGTTTAATTACTGCCAGATTTCAGCAGTGCTCTTTCAATTGTAAAGCACTACAAGCACTTCTACAGATTATCAGGTTTTGCTGGCTGTAAAAACCAAAGCTCTTCTTCGCTGTTTGGCAATATTAGTTACACTTTTTCTTCTGAACAACTAGTGGCTTTCAGAGGTGTGAAAGAACTTTATGGATATGAACTAATTGTCACTTAAGACTCCTGCCACCCAGGACTGATTAACTCTGTTGGACGTTCTGTATCAGATGTCGTAAGGGTAAGCTAATACACCCTTACTGGCATCTGTGGGTTTCATTTATTGATTTACCGCCTGTCTTGATCTACAGTTAATTTTCTCTTATTTCTTTTTTTAAATACTGCACTTCTCTAGAGAGGAAATTCCACCTCCATCTGGAATCCTGGGTTTTCACTTTCAGCTGTTTGTGTGTCTTATTACCACAATCATTTTTTAAAGGTTATAATGTAAACATTCTTACAACAGTGACTATTACTGTACAGATAACTTTAATACACATTTATAGAAAAAAATTATTAATTTCTTGTACCACTGCTTGTGTTCAGTAAATGGAAGTCACTGTCATGTATCAAGCCTTATCTATTTTGTAATAGTACTTTTTTCTTTGTGTTCTAGGTGGAAAGCCCACATCTCTAACTGGCTCCATGTGTTGCCACCTAAATAAGTCATACTCATGACTGGACTGCACTGAGGACTGAACATCCACACAGACTCGTATCTGTTTTTCACCGTCTTCTGGATTATTTTATGAGACCGACCTCTAATTTACAATCAGGATCAGCTTTAATTTGACATCTTTAGGCTTGGTTAGGCATATCATCAGTCTGGGACTTCACCATGTGAACATATGAGTAGCCTTATATGACTGCCCTGTTCGACTAGATCTGGTCTTTGTTGTTGTTTTATTGTATATTTGTATTTGGAAAAACTCCAGTACTTGAAGATGACATCTGTAAACTTGACCCCAGGGGAAGAATGACTGTATCTCATCTTCTTAGTCTTTGACAATGATGTAGTAAACTTTGTGATACTGAATTTGCCTGTATTTGCGATGGCCACCACCTCTCCAGAGAAGGGTCAACCCCTCCTGCAGCTCCAGGAGGTGGACTCCAGTCGAGGTGGCAGTCGTGTCCTCCCCCCAATCCTCAACTCCTCCTCCCCTGGTCTTTCCCTTGAAACCAGCCAGCCCATCTGTATCCCCTCTCCTTACACCGAGCTCAGCCACGACTTCACTACAATACCTTTTTACAGTCCGAGTATCTTCAGTTATGCTGGTCCCAGTTTTTCAGACTGTCCCTCTGTCCACCAGTCACTAAGCCCCTCACTATTCTGGCCAAGCCATGGCCATGTGGGCCCTCCCATACCGCTGCACTGCTCCCAGACCCGACCCCAGCACAGCCAGCCAATCCAGAGTCCATGGGTGGAGCTGACGCCACGGGATTGCGTCTTAACAGCCAGGTAGGTCAATGCTTAATTCTGGAATAATGTTTTAATAATAATTCAAGCTGACTACTCAGAAGGTAGAAAATATGAGAAACGCAACAAATGGTGTGCCCCTAGATTCTGTGCTTGGCCCACTTTTATTCTCATTTTTATATAGCTGTGCACCCGTATTGACAGAGACCTTCATAAACTTTAGTCTGCATTTGATACCTTACAGTCTTGGTATAGTCAACCTAAGCTCGTACTAAAACCAATTTAATGCTTTTTTTCCTAATACAAGATAGAAACCTTCAGATGCTGTTTATTATCGCAACAAAAAAATTGACGTTCCTCCCAAGAGTGGGCTTGCCTTCTAATTTTATTGTTTAAATCTCTGGGATATACTATTTTATGATGCCATTCTAGGATAAGCCAGATTTTGTGGAACTCCAATCACACCGCTCCAATTAATTTGAACCACCACCATCACAAACACTCTAACACGCTATCTGTGCCTAGTGTGCAGACACAACTCCATAAGGAATGCTTTCTCCTATTCTGTTCCTAATTAGATAATTTGTAGTCTCAGTTCATGTCATTATAACATGATGGTGAATGATTCCTTGTTTCTTGTTGACAGTGATTGCTGTTTTTTCTGTAACCTCTGTTTTTAGAACATTCAAGCCCATAAGCTGTTAAAGACGTTTATTTTGATACTTGTAGATTGTAAAGTTGTTGGGTATATTAGTGCGTCTTCTTACTGCATAGTGCCGTCTGCCGTCTTGGGAAGGTCTTACATTGAGGTTGCTAACTTTAATGGGATCATCTGTCTGGTTAAATATCTAACTAAATAACTCCTTATTTATCAACATCAGCTGCAACTTATTAATCAATTGATTGCTTCAGTCCTGATCAGCTTTCACAATAGCATATTTAAAAGCCATAATTCTCTCTTATTAGTCTAAATACAGTATAAGTAGGACTCCTCAGTGTAATGAAGAATTCCTATTTTGGCTGGTCATTACTTCATATTTAATTTCAGCAAGAAATTCCTTCTCCCGTTTCTCTCTACTCCTCTTAACAAAGGCTGTAGTGAGTCAAAATAATCTGCAATGAACATACTATGTGGTAATGATTTATTAAAATAGAACACATTGTACACTTAAACTGCTTATTTTTTATTCCGCATGGTTTCCTGAAAGAGTCTGCTTGTCTGTTAGTAAGAGTGTGAGAAGGCGTTCCCAGGAGAGCGAGGAGCGTGTGGTGTCATCAGGAGGAAAGGCGGATCTCCACTTTTGCGCCGTGTGTCATGACTATGCGTCAGGTTACCACTACGGAGTCTGGTCATGTGAAGGGTGTAAGGCCTTCTTCAAGAGGAGCATACAAGGTGAGAGACAGTATATACAGTCTCCTTCAAAAGTAATGAAACGGCAAGGCCAGTTTGTTTTCTGTACCCTTATTATTTATACATATATTAAAAAATGTAAAACCTTTTGTAATAAATCACCCAAATTTTAGATGAGCTAAAGTATTGGAACTCACAGTACATGAGCAGGTTCTTTCTCCCGTTGGTCTTTCCATCATCTGTTCTCATCAGCACATAAAGCTTTGCTCTATGAACTTTTCTGCAAATTCCAACCTGTTTTTTTTCTCTTCAATTCCCCGTCAATTCTCTTGCTGACAAGGGCTTTGCATCTTATGTTATGGTGTTGTCTGGAGGTTGTTGGTGGTGCACTCACAATGCTTATATCAGAAGGTTTTTTTTGGCTACCTGTTCATTGAATGTTGCTTTTCCCCCAGGACATTTTAAATTGTTGTATATGCTGTGCCCAGTGTTGTGCTTTTTTCCCCATAGACAGTTCTCTCATCTTAATGTTAATATATAATTTTTTACAAGTAAAACTCAAGTTTAAAACCAATAGTAGTCATTTAGCCATTTAATATATTTTGATGCAGGTTGAATTCTGCACTTTCGCCTCATAGTTGTCCATTTTAAATCCAAATTTTTTCTGCATACAGCAAAGACAAAATATACAGAAAAACCATATTAAATTAGTCAAAATTAAGAAGATTCTCACCATTAAGATGTTTCGGTGCCTAAGTAAAGACTCAGAGCTACTAGTGTGACTGTGGGCTCTTTTAAACTATGATAGGTATTCCTGAATCAGACATGTTCACAATCATGCAAATGCAAAATATTCATGGTATTTTTCATATCTTATCACAATGTGTCTTAATGTTTTTAATTGCATCATGCATGTATAATAAATAAGATTTCTTGTTGTCTAATATTTACTGTAGCTGCCTACCTACAGAATGAACTGTAGTTTCTGAATTGGCTGGTCAGGCTTTCACGGATGTGTTGGAGGCAAATTTGCAGTACAGTAAGAACATGTGGAGCTTGATATGATCCCAAAGGAAGGAAAAAAAAAAACATCTTGCCATCAGTGCCCTTCAGCAGGCGCTCATTTTGTAGTGAAACAGTGATCGTGATTTTCTTTTCTTTTCCATTTCACTTCAGTCATATTGCTGCCTTCTTTCTCCCTGTTTTTGCTGTCATTTTCCTCATTCTTCCTGTTTTTTTCACTCAGGACACAATGACTACATCTGCCCAGCCACCAATCAATGCACTATAGACAAGAACCGCCGCAAGAGCTGCCAGGCATGTCGCCTTCGAAAATGCTATGAAGTGGGCATGAACAAGTGTGGTTAGTTTATTCTCTTGTTTCACTTAATTTCGCCGTTTTTATTTAAGGTTGGTTATTTTATGTTTCTGTCCCCAAAAACCAAGAAACTGTAACCAGACAACTAATTTCCCACTGACACACTGATGTCAGTATATTTGCCTGTCAGTGCAATCGTTTTTCTGCACCGTCATGATCAAGCAGGTAACCCGGCCTTGAGGAAGGCTTATTATAAAGAATAAATTAAATAACTTTAATTAACACACGTGGCTTTTTGTTTTTCATCCCCTAAGTGATGATAAAAACTTTGTTCCACACTGAGGAGACAAACATTTTGCAAATAATTTCTGTATAGTGAAGTATGTTTGCTCATAAAAGATAGTTTGGAATAAAAAAAGATGTCAGAAATAACAGTATTGTTTATTTATTCTCTACTATGAAAGAATATGACTATAACATTTTTTTCTCCTGTTCTCCAGAGAACTCAGAACAGCATGTTCTGAGTTAAAATACCATAAATGTTTATTTGTAATCGTTTCCGCATAGAATAAATCCTCTCAGCGATTGAAATGAGGGAGATTGTTGTTAGCTGCAGGGGATAATTGAGTTAAGTTGAACATTTGGTCTACATGGTGTCAGATGGAACAGAAAGTTCCCCTAGACCTGGTTAGTGGTCATAAGGGTCTCATTTATTTGAAACATGGGAAATCTCTGTTGCCTGTTGTTCTTTTCTCTCTCCTCTGTCCACTAACCCCGACTGGTCGAGGCAGATGGCCGCCCACCCTGAGCCTGGTTCTGCTGGAGGTTTCTTCTGTTAAAGGGAGTTTTTCCTCTCCACTGTTGCCTTACGTGCTTGCTCAAGTGGGACTGTTGGGTTTTCTACATTATTTTGTATATATTATATAATGTGTAAGGTCTTAAACCTCACACTGTGAAGTGCCCTGAGATGACTTATGTTGTGAAATGGCACTACATAAATAAAGCGGAATTGAATTGAAATGTAGGGGTGTTAAAGAACTGAATGCTTTCAATCTTTGCCTGTTAGCATGTTTAGTCTACAGTGTAAAATCTATATAATGAAATGAATAACAAGTGAGGAGTCACTGCTGCAGCTTTCCCTCTCTCAGGTATGCGGAAGGAGCGTGGAAACTACAGGAACCCTCAGGCGAGGCGACTCATCCGTCTGTCCTCACAGAGCAAAACCAATGGAACAAAGCCTCCATCTGGACTAGGAGATGGTTTGTTGAAGGAGCCCCACCCTCCTGCAATGACACCTGAGCAGCTGATCGAGCGAATAATGGAGGCGGAGCCTCCCGAGATCTACCTCATGAAGGACATGAGGAAGCCCCTGACAGAAGCAAACGTCATGATGTCGCTCACTAACTTGGCTGACAAGGAACTGGTTCACATGATCAGCTGGGCCAAGAAGATTCCAGGTGCTGGGGGGTCCAAGAGTAATTAATAAATGAACATGGACAAATTCAGTAGAAGTGATGGGCTTAATGTGACGTTTTGTTTGAGGTCAGAAGTATACGCTGCAGTTGTGTAATGTTTGCTCACATCCTTTCTGCAGGGTTTGTCGAGCTCAGTCTCCTGGACCAGGTGCACCTGTTGGAGTGCTGCTGGCTGGAGGTGCTGATGATCGGACTGATGTGGAGGTCCGTGAACCATCCCGGGAAACTCATCTTCTCCCCTGACCTCAGCCTCAGCAGGTAATTAAGGTTTTATTACAACTTAGGTTTTGTTTTCAGAGTTGTTCTTGTTTTTAGAATGTGCACCAAAGCCATTACTTAAACCTGGAGACACGGTAACAGAGCTGCAAGAAACGCGAGCTATCTGATGATTTTCTTGTCACTGTATCTCCAAATCTCATCAGTAACGTTGATTATAACAACAATAAACTTGAAAAATCATTTAAATACCTATGTTGAATCTTAAGTCAAATATTTTAAATACAAAATATCAGTCAGTAGGACTTGTTTTAACGTGCCCTCTCATACCTGGTTTATATAGAACACTGTATTCTGAGTGTTTCTGGGTTACACTTTTTTAAACCACAGAATTGGTGTGATTCTCAGTCTCTCAGTCTGACTGAGGTTCTACAGGAGAAAGAAGCTCACTCACAGGATCCTCTGTTATTTCTACTCAGTACTGCTGCTGATGACTAGATACGCACGTCCTCCCACCTCTTTAGCAAGTCGCTAACAGGTGTTTATTCTGTTTCAGCTGCATATTATTTTCTCATTTTGACTTGATGAACTTTTCGTGGTATCTGTTTCACTTTAAATTTTGACTTTGCAATGCAAAACCACTTCCTAAATCATCCATGTTCGGACCATGGATCCCTCAAACTAGAACTTTACCTATAAACTGGTTCAGGCGATAATATCAGCTGGTATGAACTCTTATCTACATATATGATGGCTGATAAGAGCTCAGAGCACCATGTTCTGTTTTTATTAAAACTAGGAGAGTTTTGCAGGTTTCAATCTGTGTTTAACCACAAATCATTGTAAATTATACATCAGACAGTTGTGTCAACATCACAGACCATCATCCATTCATCATTCAGTCCCAAGCTGGTAATGACAAACAAAAATGTAGCTTCAATTAATAAGTTTCAACTAACGCTCAATAATGTGCTTACTTCACAGTTTGGTTCCTTTGTTCTGTGTTTTAGACAGAAAACATCTGTTCTCACATTTAGTAACCAGAAGAGATAAAGTGCTGCTCCAAAACCTGGAACTATGTGTCCTGACCTTTCACTTAAAACATGTTCATTGTTGGAAACACCATTTCTGTTGTGGTGGCCTTAATCATACTCTCATGTCTTTGAAGTAATGCAGTGCATGCTGCAGTGCATGACTCATGATCAATGCTACAGTGCTGGAAAAAGTATTCAGATAATTAACCTAATTGAAAGTAGCAATACCACGCAGCAGCTACACTCCTGTACATGTAAAAGTATTTCTATGCACCTGCCTGTCTTATGCATATAACCCTGATTTCCCCAAAGGACGCTGTAGGTCACCATCATCATCCATTTATTCATTTCCTCTCATATCCTATAATACTAACACTGAAACGAGCATGGTCTGCTTCCTTAACATCTTCTGGATCTTGGTGAAAGCTGCCAAACGTCCTACATTATGTTTGTTAAGGCAAAAATCTAGAGTTTGTGATGAAGTAACCGTTTGTCTTTGTGTGTTGGTTTGGTAGAGACGAGGGGAGCTGTGTCCAGGGCTTCGCAGAGATCTTTGATATGCTGATCGCGGCCACGTCCAGAGTGAGAGAGCTGAAGCTGCAGAGGGAGGAGTACGTCTGTCTCAAGGCCATGATCCTGCTCAACTCCAGTGAGTGGGCGAACCTACAGTAGACTCCTCAGACTCCTCCTTATTAACCCCTGAGTCATGTAGTGTAGGTGTGTAGCAACATGTGTGTGTGGTGCTCCAGTACGTGAGACCATGTAATCCTGTGTGTGCACGCTGGCGAGGGGACCAGCTAAATCGCTTATCAGTGAAAACCTTCAAAGGGACACTGTGTATGTTTGAGTCCCTACTTCAGCAGAGTAACAGTAACAGGGTCAGAGTTTCTCTGCTGAAGCCGTTGGTTACCTTCACAGTTACTGTGCCAGTGTTCTCTTTTTAATAGCCTCCATTGGGGGTCATGCAAGAAAGGAATTAGTTGAATCAGCACAAGCATTGTGCAATTATTTCAGTGACATCAAGTCAGTCACTGAGTGTTCACTGTTTGTATGACTAATTGGGGATTGTGTTTTTGTTTCATGCCAGTGTTAATATTCAAAAATAAAACTTATATTGACTGTAGGTGTCAGTTTCTTGCAGACACACTTCTAGGCAGATTGGCACAATTGCTTCTAACATCTTGCGGCACAAGAAAAACCTGAACAAAGTGTTTGTTCATAAAAAAAGATTAATGAAAAAGTTCTGTTCTTGTCTTTCCTGCACAAAACTAAAGGGCAGTAACATTTCAGCAGTTGGCTCTCGGTTACGCAGAGTTTACTTTAATTAGCAGTTAGCCGCAGTTTGTGCTTCTCACACATCAGCATACATTTGAGTCACCATTAGTTTATTTACCAGCCTTGTTTAAAAAGGATGAGTAAAAAAGTCTTTGTCTCTTTCCTGAGTTGCAACTCAAGTTTCCAGTCCGGGGCTTAAGGGGAGAATGTTTGAGAAACAAAAAAAAACAACCTTACACTAGAATTGTTGTTTACATTGTGGTGTAAATGACCCGCGTGTTTCTGTGTGTTACCAGACATGTGCCTGAGCTCCACAGACGGCAGCGAGGAGCTGCAGAGTCGCTCCAAGTTGCTGCATCTTTTGGATGCTGTGACGGACGCTCTGGTGTGGGCCATCGCCAAAACCGGCCTCACCTTCCGCCAACAGTACACCCGCCTCGCCCACCTGCTCATGTTGCTCTCACACATCCGGCATCTCAGGTAAAAAGCACATCTGTCATCCCTGCTACACTGTCTGCAACAACTACAATTAAATAATGTTGGTGTATCGGATTTTCTGATCACACACTGATATTTGGAATTTAATCAAATATTCGCTTCACAGAATCCCACAGTGAGTCTAGTGCTCACGTCAAACTGACATACTATTATCAAAAGTCATTTTTCGCCCTGCTGTGCCACAGAATGACCTTTTTCTTTTCAAATGCATAGCAACAAAGGCATGGACCACCTCCACTGCATGAAAATGAAGAATATTGTGCCTTTGTACGACCTGTTGCTGGAGATGCTGGATGCCCACATCATGCACAGCTCTCGGTTGCCTCACCCAGCCCCACAACAGGATGCCTCTGCTCAGGCCCCCAGCTCCGGAAGCCGCCCCACAAATACTTGGACTCCCAGCAGCACTGGAAGTGGAGGTGAACCCCAGTAGTCAGAGCAGAATTCACATGCAATGGATTTTCATTCCTTTGCACAAAACCTGTTCACAGGAGTAAGGAGACGTTTCACAGGAACAGTCTGGATTCTCTTCTCAGTGATCTATGAATCTTAAAACGTTGACACGCTGTGCACTATTTCTGATAAACTAAAAATCTAATGTTAAAACAGAAAACAGACCAAACGTGCAGGATTCATTTCCTTATCACCACATTTTATAACAGCCAGACAATAAACAAATTGTTACAATGTGACCAGTACTTGCTTAAATATTCATGTAATGTTACAGCCACGATTCCCACGGGCTTAGAAGCTATTTTTACACCGCATAATGAATGACTTCATGTGCTAAGGCAGTGTCAGTTGCTGCAGTAATCAAGACAGGAGACAGCTTTGACAGAGGATGTTATTACCAGAGATAATGAAGCTGGAACTACACAGTAACATCAGATAGAGGCAGTAAATAGTGCCTTTTTAAAATGTTTAATCAGTGTGCCTGCAGAAATCTCTTTGGCTGTACTGACATGAAAGTCCAGAGTTCTGGTTCCAGGAGGCGGAATTAGTGAAAACTATGAGTTAAGTTTAATTTTTATGTCAACATTAAACTTTATGTCGAAGCTCAAACATTTGGAGAATGTTATGTCAAGAGGAAGATAAAATGGTACCGACAAACCCTAGTGGACGACAGATAGTTTAACTTCTTTTACCTGTTAGAACAACCATCTGTCTACATTTATCCTACATCTTTATCTTTCTAAGTTGATCTAAAATTACTGGAGTTTCCCTCGACGATGACCAATTCTACCAGTCTGTCCATACAGTAAATATGAAGCTACAACAGGTGGTTAGTTTAGCTAACTAGTAAACACGGTACAGCCCATTTAAGGAAAACAAACAAGAAAAACATCATGCAAATAAAAACTTTTGTTGATTTTGAACCAAACCAGGAACCTCTTTCTAGTTTTTAATGCTAATTAACTAGCTGCTGGCTGTAGTTACATATTTGAGTGATTTCCATCTTATCAAAGTCTTGGGAAGAAAGGAAAGTAATTGTACTTTGTGTAATGTCAAACTATTCATGTAATACAAATACAGACATACCAAGTTAGAAGACCGTCTCCATGGTGCATCTCTTGTACGTGCACCGTGAATACAGAAAAGTAATTTTAACATTTAACAACTAACATGAAATTATGTGTCAGTGTCTAAACTGTAGAAGCTGCTGTTTTTTAAATTTTTACGATGACTCCAAAGGACAAAGCACAAACGAGAGAAAGCACAACATTTTTAAAGGAGCACACTCCAAATACAAAATCCTACAACCACCAGAACACCTGATAGAACTGCTACACGATAAGCGCTCTGAGACGCTAAGGAGAGCGATGAGTTTGATGAGATCTATTTTAAAAATAATAGTCATCATAAATGTGTCTTTGTTTTTTTTTTTTGGTGCTGTAATGACCATGCAACAGCATTTCACAGGCAGTGGAGTTAGTTTTTGTAGTATTTGAACTACAGAGCCACTATGTATTACAGTATATACTGTACGATACTAGTAAACATACACTTCGTACTCTGTCTGTAGTGTATATTAAACAACTTAATCTAATATATTATATATAATACATATTTAAAGTGAAATTTAATATCGACTGCACAATCTGTAGATAAGAACCCAGAGAACTGTTGTTAAAATGTGCAATAAAGACACATTTAATCTTATAAAAGAAATCAGTTACGAAACACTCCAGACAGAGTCAGTCGTAAATGATCACGAGCATTTGGAGTATTTTCCTTATCATTTATGCCAGTGCTCGAGTCCTTAGCGGTCATTGTAATCGCATTTCTTTTTGATAAAATAGATACTTTTTCCAATACGGCCACTGAAAGAACAGTAGAAAATATCAGAAAGGAAATAACTAGTAAACATAACACTACTGAAGCTAACAAACTCACATCTTTGTTTCAGTGACATTTCTAATGAGAAACTAGCAGCAGGTCCTGTAAAAACCTACATCAATCATAACCACTGTTATGACAGTGTTGCAGTTTTACCTGCCAGGATTTGCTTGAAGTAAAGGAAACAACTATTTTTGCAGTAGCTAATGTGTGCAGTCGCAATGCAACTCGACAATCAAATCACTAAGATTAATGGTCACGTAGATGTTGAAAATAACCTCCCTCTATACTTCTGCCCCACTTCACTCACTCTGTCTGCACAGTGCTTTTCCTCGGCTCTCACTTTGGTGTCACCATGCATAACAGTGTACTTCATGCCTGCTTCACTTCAAAGTAAAATTCTAAGTGAAATGACTGTTGTTTTTTTCCATCTGTTATCAGTGAGATCTTGCAAATCAAAACTTGCAAATTTACTCCTGCAGGTTTTGACATGACAAGTTGTCAAAAACAGAATGTTATTTTTCTGTATTTACCCACTTCCTGGTTTACACCATTAAATAAAGCAACAATATTGTACAGTTACTACTGTAACACATTCAGTTACATTTATTTTAGGTTTATTTTACATACAATTCATACATGTCTTATTGGCTGATCATAAAATAAATGATCATTAATTCATCATTAATCAATCATTAATTTCTCCACAATGTCAGATTCTTTAAAAGCTGATTTCACCCGGCTCGGTTTTGGTCTATGCATTGTCAGACATTTTATTTTAAGTTTGTAAATGCCTCTGTAGTGACGAAGTCTTTCTGTGAAAACACTGGTTTTGTTCATCAGGATTCAGACAAAACAGACAAGTTGAGTTGTTTTAACAATCAGTGTTTACTTCATTTTGTAAATCCACATTTTGATGTTATAAATAAGCACTGTAGTATTACGTTCTGTACACGATCATTCTGTTAAATCTACAGTCTTTCAGCAGATTTAATTAGAGTTTCAGTGCAGCAGGAGGCACAGAGATTTCTGCTTAGTCTTTTCAAGACTAATGAATCTACAAAAAACTGCCCTAATTTTGCAGTGTTGGGCCTTTATAGAGCAGTGAAAATGTAAATTGTCTTTCATTAAGAAAAGTCTATCAGTGATTATGTAAAAATCTGTTAGTGAAGACACACATACAGTCACTATTGTCCCATATGTGAGTAATGATATTTTGATTGAATTACCCATCAAACGAAGCTGTTAGCACAAGATCAAGCTAAAATATTGTATATTTTGTTGTTAATTGCATCTTCATAATGAACCCACTGTCTCAAGTATCCTGTCTTAAGAGATATTTAAACTCTCTTACCTGTTACTGTGTCTCTTTGCGGCCACATCAGTACATGCTGATGGTGAACAGGGAGTTAACCTTTCCTCAACATGGACGCTCAGAAGCAGCAGGCAGAGCTTCAGAAATAGTTTGAGCGTTTCAGAAATGTATGGGAGATTAACTAAGTGTTCTTAGACAGTTTAGATCTTTAAAACTGTTGACATTATTGTTCACATGTTCTTTTCCCATTAAGTTAATAAAGAAATGATCAATTTCGTTTATAGAATAAATACAATCTGTTCTATACTCAAATCTTTAAAAATACCTAAGATATTAAAATACAGTTTTTGGATTAAAACGTGTTTTAGTGACAAAAAAGGTGGCATGTGTTTCTCAGTGTCTAATGCCTTATTTCCCGGCTGTCGTCAGACTGGCGGTGGGCCGTTGGTGTAGTGTAACATAGGGTAGAAAGACCGGGCGAAGTTGTTGGTCACAGCACAGCCGGGGTCACTCTCTGACAGTGGTATCAGACAGGGGAGCAGAAGGAGCAGCAGCAGGAGGAGGTGGAGTGGGAAGGCAGCACGAAGAACCCGGTAGAAGAAAGATCGAGGTGGGGACGACTCAGTCCTCTCTCTGCAGGACACAGACGGTACACACTATTGTATTAAAGAGAAACCCTCTAAAAACACTCTACCTGGTCTCGCTTGGACTGATTCTCTGTTTTTTGTAAATTAACTTTTGCCTGCATGGGTTTTCAATGAGTTGCTGTGATCTGTGAAGACCTCTAATCTAGTGGATCGTTTTTTAAAGCAGTCTGTAGAACTTGTCATGTGTAAATCACAAATTATAATGTTTTTCTGTTGATACCTTTGTGTGGAGGAACGTCTTCTTGAATGTGCGACCTCCTGAGAAGAATCACCAGAGGAAGTTTGACCTTGAATGTCTGATACAGCTTCACAGTCCTGGTTAAAAGTCCAAACAAAACAAAGAATAGTTACTCAGGACAAAAAAACCCTGTTCTGCTCAGCAAAGTAAAAAAACACTCAAAACCATTAAAGAATAAACATCAGAAGTTGAAGGGGTTTTACACTCATTTTACAAATACAGCTGACTGGCTACAACTACTAAATGGCTGGAATGCCCCTTAAAACTAAATAAAAATCAAATCTACAGAATACTTCATTTGTAATTTCAAATAAAAAAATATTAGTTACCAGACGCTGTTGCAGGCTGCTGAGGTCGTGGTCCACCTCCTTCAGGAGCAGGTTCAGCTTCCTGCCAGTTACGTGGAGCTTCTCCTGGGCCTCGTCGCTCTCCTCTGCCCCGTCTTTGGGCTGCAGCAGAGACCACAGAGACTGGAGGGACGCCTGCTGAGCTCGCCTGTCCTGCAGCTCCTTCTGCAGCTCCTGTTGACCACAAACATAAGAGGTGAAAATGACAACGTATCCTTTTATTTTCCTCAACTCTCTGATAAATTCTTTTTGTGCTTACAGTGAGTGTGTTGCAGTGTCGCTGCAGGGCTCTGACAGGTGTCTCTGGGTTACGGATGTCCACAGCGAAGCGTCTGCTCTCCGCGTGAGCCAGCCACAGCAGCAGAGAGTGGAGGGTTTCATGGAACTCCTGCATGGAGAAAGTTAAAGTTATTTATTTAGTCATTTATTTTTTGCAGTGGAGAATTTAGGCTCCAAATATAGAAAATGAATTACAATAAAATTCTCATTTGATGCACTGTTTAATAATTTATTATTAAAATTAATTATTTGGAATATAGGTGGGTTACTCCCACTGATCAGTTGGATCTATTATAAGAAATACTGTGTGATGTGATTTAACATACAGAACAGCAGGAATGGCATAGAAACAGCAAATTACTCTAAACGCCACACATCATGGGGATTTTTGACTTTTAACACACTTACCTTACAGCGCATCAGAGTCTTCCTCAGGCTTGTGTCCCACTGCTGGAGGCCCGTACATGCTCGGCTCCAGTCTCGGTTCATATGTGCTAGTTTTTCCTGTAGTTCTGGAGCTACCTGCGCTCTCAGGTTGACGGACAGCATCGCAGACTTGTAACGGGTAAACACCTTCTGCATTTCCTGCAGGAGAAGGCAGATGAATAGAAATAAACAAATTGAATACTTAACATCAGATCTGTTGTGTTTAGTCTTAAACTCTACCTTTAGTTCTTTGGCTTTGGCTTCCAGTCCCTCAATACTAATCGCTGGGTCAGACTGCTGGAGGAAGTCCAGCTTCGTGATCATATTGTCCAACCACAAAGTGATGTCGTTGAAGTCAGATGTGAGCTGCTGATGCTGCTGGGCTGCATCCTGTTGATCACTCCTAGGTTGAGCCTGGAGCAGCTCCCAGCGTTCAATCACACCTGGGCGACACGTACATAATATTCACATCTATTGTTGTCTCACTGTTACCAGCCGCTAAAGCACTTTGAAACTGTATCAAACATGTCATGTGGATGTGTTACAGGATATAAGAGAACCCTAACATTGATTCTGTGTGGTTTTCATCATATATCATTTTTGCATTTTATAAACTGTACTGCCAGTTTTTAGAAATGCACTTTGTATCATTTCAACCAGTCCACTAATTTCCTCCTTTGTTCATTAGCAAAGCTGAAATTAAAATTAGTTCTGTGATCCATCACAGAGAACATCAAGTCATTAAACTCTGACTCTCACCTGACTGTTTGTCTGAAGCAGTCAGTCCTGTCAGGCCGAGCTCCAGCAGCGGCTCCTCGTCCTCCAAAATCAACGAGACTCTTTTAATGTTCTCGATGCTACCGCTGCACTGAGACATGAGGCGCAGCTGGAAACGCATCAAACACACTGTCAGGACTAAGAACAATCACAATTTCATGGCCTTTAGTTTTGTATTGCATTTGGGGCGGAATATTTTTACTCAAACGTACATAGCCCGGCTTCAGAGGAGTGCTGGTGAGGGTGGGTGCGGCCTTGGTTTGCCCCTCTGAGTCCAGCTCGACAGGATCTGTTTCTGTGTCTCCTGGCCACCTTGGAGACTCATGCACGCCTTTAGACCTGCTTAAAGCTGAGAAAGCGTATACCGTGATATATGCAGCCACTTCTTTCAAAATCAGACCAATGTCTTATAAAGAAAGTACAGTGTCAGTAAAATGTAATAAAAATAAAAAATACCCAAACAAGACTTTAATTATATCACCCTCATGAGCACCCTCTTTTCAGCACTGTAGCCAGGCTGACAAAGAGTCATAGCTCTGTTGAACCTATGATTCCCTTATCTCTCAGCAGCA
>JAUYWH010000016.1:15665676-15676748 GCA_034779795.1 Ctenopoma multispine | reverse complement strand
CTGTAAAGTGCCCTGAGATGACCTGTGTTGTGAATTGGCGCTATATAAATAAAGTTGAATTGAATTGAATTGAATGAGCCAATCTGTGTAATTTTTAAATTTCAGATCAGTGCCTGTAAAATGAAGAACACCTGTTAAGCAAGAATGTGTCAGAATGTGTCATTAGAAGATTTTCCAAACCACAGCTACAGGAAGCAAAGTAGCAACGCTTGTGGAAAATATCTGCTGGAAACTTACTGCTGTGATTCAGTGTGGTGAAAATGAAGATGTAGTTCGTTGCACCTACTCACTGAAAAAGCTCATACGACCTCAGAGGCTTTTATAATTTCCTCTTAGCTGTCAGTGTGTGTTTGTGTGCATGCACAATGTTTATCACTTTTATTTAAGCATAGTTACAGCAAAAACATATATTAATACTTTCCTTTGTAAATACTTTTCCAGTAGTACAGAATCATTTGAAGAGATGTACGTATCTATGTATGAACGTAAACATAAATCTTACTGTAAGTGCTGTATTTAAATATACAACTACAAACAGCATCACTGAGTCTCTGATGTTGGTTTACTGTACTAAACTTGCATAGTTGTAAACAAAGCTGTTGTTGGATTACCCAAATAGTTTAGAAAAAAAGATGGAAATTAAACCTTAATTTGCTGATTGTCTTTCTGCCTTCTACCTATATTTGATTCAGTCATCAAGAGTCATGCTACAGTAAAAATAACATGATGATTCTGTTGTTTTCTTATTAAATTTCGTTCGTCGTTCAATCCATTTCCAGTCAAATGCGCCTGGTCTTTCAGTTCCTCTATTTTCACATTTGATGAACTTTTGCTCTTAAAAGTAGGAGAGTTCCTGACTTATTTCTAGATCCTTAATGCTGTCCTTAAAAGTGTTTGATTAAAAACTATATTGGGCTGTGGTCAGTGTGAATAAAGTAAAAATAAAGTGTTTTGTTTTGTTCTCAGGCGTACCATAATTCAATAGACACTGTACATGTACCTGATGCACCAAAGCAAGTTCCTTCATCACGTTCTTCCTCCTCCTCCTCCTCATCCTCATGTGATGATGACCCTCCTACATCTCCGCTGGGGTCCCACTCCAGAGCCAGGGAGTCTACGCTCACCGGTGTCTCCCGCCCTGAACGCTCCAGCGGAGAGGTCAGCAGGTGTGTGGGTGTGGCCGGGAGACTTCCTTGGCTCCGTCCGAGCCACGGTCGGCAAATCAACTCCAAGCTTTCCAAGGGAAAGATGGTACCAGAGACGACTTCTTCTGTCATCATCTGAAGCAGTTATGTACATGCGTGTCAGATTTGCAGTTATTGTTATTAATCAACTATAAGTCTCAGTTCAGCTCGAGAGCCTCGAGGTTTTCTGGTTGTTCCAGTGACTCACTTTGTCAGTCATAGAGACCAGGTATATATTTTGTCTGCATCCCTGAACTTCCCTGTCTGCAAAACGAGAACATTTGTCTCTTCAGTCATCAACTCAAACAACACTATCTGCACGTTAGGGCTTCTCTTAAATTCTGACCAGATTATCTTGTTGTTTTCAGTGAGTCTGATTATTGTAGCACTTTGTAAGCCTGTGTTTGCCGAGAATCAGACTGTGGGTGGTACTGTTTTGTAATATTGCTTGGATTGTCTGTTGATGACCTGACTGCTGGAGAAGGAAAGACTCACCGGGGGTTGACTGAGGCGCTGGTGGAAACGGACCAGCCTGCTGAAAACCTCTTGGCAGTATGAGTGCAGCTCCTCCAACTCGTCCTCTATCAGAGCTGCATCCTGCGGTGAGCTCTTCTGGATCAGACCCTCTCCAAACACTATCAAGCTGTCAATGCGCTCGGTGTTCAGCGTGATCTCTTTCTGGAAACTCTGGTACCAGGGTTGGATGGTTCAGAAAGTCAGGGAAATTAGAAGAAATGAACCAAACACTTCTCCAACAGTATTTGTAAAATGAGTCAGGAAATGAGTATGAAAGAGAGCAGAATGAAGTGATGCCTTTTTTTTCATGAGACATTTTAATCCTAATAGATAAATTCATCCTAAAAATGTGTTTCAGCTGAGCCCTCACATTGAGCTGCTGCATCTTATGATAGACGTCGCTCTCTGAAAAGTGTTCAACGTTGGTGAGCTGGAGGTCGAGCTCAGTCAGCCACACCAGCATGCTCTCCCTAGTGTTTTCAAAGTCCTCCCTCTGGCTGGTGAAATACTGCAAGAAAAATACAGACAGAATAAGTGAAAAACACAGGAAAGAAATGCATATTAATTTTTTATGTTTTAAACTAGGTAAGGAGAAGTTGTGCTGTAGTGAATACGTCTGCACAACTACACCAGTATAGAGTCAGTGCTGTTGAGAATAAAATAACGCTCAGGGAAACAGTGCTGCATTATATTTATTTATGTCTATTTAGATGCTGATAAATCATCAATTAGCATGTGGTGGTGACTCATTCTCCTCTCAGCTAATCTCATATGTTTTAAACATCCGTGCTGTCTTCTACTGTTCCTCCTGTACTGTACCTTGAGTCTGCGGAGGATGGCAGCCACTCTCCGGTGCAGGGTGTCCCAGCGCCTGTTGCCTTGGTGGACCATGGCTTTGAGCTGGCTGGCTAGGTCGGTGCGGTTCTCCCGGGCTAGACGGCGGTACTGGTTGTTGATCAGTTCCAGCTGGGTCAGTCTCTCATGAACCTGCCTTTGGAAACTCTAAAAAGAGCAGCAAAAGAAGGAGGAAGAAGCATGTACCTGTTCATGACAGTACACATCTTTTTTTTTTCTCCAGCCTTTCTTCTCATGTCCACCAATAGAAGATTTTGCAACAGAATCCTTTTATTGTCAATTTTCAGAAAAAAACAAAAAGAAAATCCAAATGTACTTGTGAATATCCTGTAATAGACATATTTCACTTTTATGACATTTTATACAAACCAAACATAGATTACCTGATGACAGTAACCCTTTGGCTGTAACATCAAATAAACTAATTGTTTAATTTACAAAAGCCACGGTAAGCAAACATTGCGACTAACCTCGAACTTCTTGAGCTCCTCCTTGGCAACAGTGTAAAGGACATCTGCAGAGTTGGGGTTGGCTGCAGTGCGCTCAGCCATCTTGAGCCAATCCTCAAACCGTGAGTAGTCTTCAAGAAACTTGCACCAGAGTCTCCATGTCTCCTCAATCCTACAAACAGTTGAAGTTCATTATTTCTGTGATTACATGGCTTGTTTGAAAATCATTATTGGGCTGCAGTTATTAATCAAAATGATTAATACATATATACAGATGCAATTTGGAGATTAACTAAGCTATGAAAACAATGTGTTTTCTGTTGATGTATGAGCAGAAAGTAAAAGTCTGACATGTATTTTTAGTTCTTACCTGAGCCTCCTGTCCAGAGCCATGGCACAGATGGTCCTCCAGCGCTGGTCCAGGCTGCGGCTGGTTTCCTGCAGGGAGTCGCACTCCACCTCAGTGCCACCAGCAGCATCTTCGTCCCGCAGCAAAACATCGCACAGGCTGAGCACCGAAGCTATGCCTTCTGTATGCTGCTCAATATCCTTCTGCAGCTCCTGGGCACACACATGGACAGACATGAAGGCAGACACCTTACAAGTCTCTTACATCAGTCCACAGACAGAGGACAGCATGGCACAGCTTGAGACCACCACTCTCAAAATTAAACAAAGGACAAAGATGAATTATTAATGAAAGGGTGAGACAGAGTGACAGGGAACCAGAAAACCAAAACAAACAGTACAACATGAAGTGTTAGTTGCAGAGTGAACAGTGTTATTGACAGCTGTGTGGTGTCTGTCTACCTGCTGCTCGGCCAGTCTCCTCTGGATCTCCTGGTGGTGACAGACGCTGTAGGTGATTGGTCTGGACAGCTCGGCCTCAATACGGGAAAGCCACAAGCGGAGGTTGCTCATGTTCTTATCCAGCTGCTGCACCGTCACCAGAGTCTCCTTCAGCTTCTTCACTCTAAACACACACACACACACACACACACACAATCCAAATGTAATTTGTAGTAATTCATATCCAAGTAAACAGTTAGACTGTGGGAAACATCTATGCACTAACTATGCAAATGGGAAACATCTACCATTTGGTAGATGTTGAGTATTTGTTAATAGTCAGCAGCTGTATATTTTTTTGAGTTATGAAAGTATCTGGTAATCACAAGAAAAAAACAACAACAAAAGAATTATTATTATTTTGCAGCCCAGGTGTCCTAAATCAGAGGCTGGGAACCTTCACTTAATAAATGAAATTAAAATACAGAAAGAAAAATTAGCATCTAAATCCGTACGGTATCTCTACACTTTGTGTGAAAGTTACGTTTTTTGTACAAATCTAAATAATTTGAATGTTTAAAAAAAAAGTAACGAAGTAAGAAGAATGGCTGAATGAAAAGCAAAGAAAGACAAAACAGAAACGAAGAAGGCAGAGTAACAATGGAAAAGAAAAGGAAAGAAAGAAAAAGAAAGAACAGAATGAGAGAGAAAGCAAGAATGTGAATGAGAACAGAAGAGAGAAAGTAATGAAAGAAAGAAAAAAAAAGTAAGAAGGAAAAGGAGATTTGTCTGTATTTAAATTTGGCAGTGACTGGGTGGGATGAGGGGTTCCTTCTTTTTTTTCTACCTGTTCTGTTTTCTTCTTTTTGTACTTATGGCATCTACAAATGATGTCAGTGAACACACATGCTTTCCTCCAATCTAACCTTTACCTCTATTGTATGCCCTGTTTAAAAACTTGAATATAAAGACTTTGGTTTAGGAAAGGAAGAAAGATGTAATCAGAGGAAGAAAGAAATATCAAAATAGTGAAGGAAACTTTAATCGTCCACTAACCTACAACTGCCTCAGGTACCTTACACTAAACCTCCAAAGTCTCCATGGAAACTGACCACCTCCTCAACACACACACACAGCGTCACACAGACTGGTGTCATAGCAACGCTCGGGACAATGAAAGCTCTCTTCTGACGCTCTGAAAGCCTGAAGTGTGCCCCATTTGAGGGTTTGAGTTAATTTCCTCATTTGATCCCTCTCCTCCTGTTGAGGTCCAGCAGGGCCTGTCAGCACAGGGAGGGAAACGCTCTATCAAGATAATAATAAGCACTAAAAACAGCCGTGAGTGTAACCGGCAGGCTGAATGCATGAAAGAGTCCCAGCAGATGCTGGACATTGGGAAGACTATAGATAAGTGAGCGTGTGTGTGAGTGCTCTTTCAGATCTGTTTCTGTGAGAGCCTGTTGAAGTTTCAGGTCTTCAGAGGTAGGATGTTTGAATGGTTCTTATTTCTTCAAGTATTCCATTCTGTGTTAGATTTCAGTTGATAATGGGCTTAGGTTTCTATATTTGTTTACTACAAAGTAAAGCAGTGAGGATTCGCCCTCAGAGCATGAGATTTTTTTTGTGGCCACTAGTGAAGAAATTATCTGCTGCTATTTATACTGAAACTCAGGTGTGGTATTAGATCCAATAGTTGGAAAATCCAAAGTGTTCCAAGCACTATACATTATGCAATCAGGGATAATGTACAGTTTGTAGTCAGTGGATGTTTGTGTGTGTGTAGTTTATGTATATGACCATGTAATGGATAATACAGTCACTGTAAATCCTGTCCAGAAAATACTCTTCCACTGTACAGATCCAGCCATCCCAGTCAACTTAAATGTCTCTTGCTTCCTTTCACTGCTTCTTTACCTCTGACAACCTAACAAAGGCCAGCAGCTTCATGTGGAGGCCACACAAAGACACAAAACCCGGTCAGGGGTCCTTGCTGAGGAAAAGGACAAGACAAGACTGGACACAGGAAAACAGAGCAAAAAAAAAGAAAAAGAGCTGGAGGATAAATGAGCTTGTATGGTTGGAGGAGAAAGTTAACAAAGCCCAGCTGACCGCAGGAGGGCTGCTCCTACTGACGTTTACACATGTCACTGTAAGTACGTAACCCTTTACTGTACATATGCTTCATATGGCTTTTGATCCATTATTTTTCTACACATAATTATTCTTTGAGGTGTGGTTATACTGTAGAATGCAATTGTTTGGTGTTAATAAACACTGCAAATCAACTGCTGCAGGTGGGTAGACAGAAGGACGGCAGTTTACGGCAGCAGTTCCCATCTCTAGTGTAGTGAAATATAACAAACATGAAGGGCTACCATACTTTGAATTCAGGCTTTATTCTACAGCCAGTTTGATTCCCAAAAGTTACATATAATAGCTTTCTTAATATGTTGACATAATATGCAGAACTATGGGCAAAAATAAATTATGCATTTAGTTGTTGTTTTGTACTAATGTTATTAGTATTACTCTTAATTGTTGTTAATAGTAATATTTAGGTTGCTTATGTCCCCAGAGTTTCTACCTGTAACAACAGAGCTAGCGCTGTTTTAAAAAAGGATTATTCAAAATATAAACTTGTGGACCACTTATTACCCACTGCCCAGACTGAAAACAGTCCAGCAGTACATTATTCCACATCTTGCCCTGCACAACATCAAGCCCTCGGAAATCTGCTCATGGAATCTTTAAAGGGTGGCACACTCAGAGAATCAGAATTAATGCATACCGACAGACACTTCCCTCCCCTTCCATAATAACCACCCCACCCTCGCTCATCTTATCCCACTTTGGCAGACTAGAAAAAAAGGGAGGGGTACTCAGTGTGGACATGAGGACATATGGTGCTGTCTGAGACAGCAGTTTGTCCCATGCTAGTGGGTCTAGGGTTGGGCTTTTTTTTCAGGGTTAGGAGTGAAGTCTGCATCTCCTGCTCTGATCCTGCATGATCGTCCATCTGTTTGAGGGGGTTGGAGACAGTAACAGTTTACCATCACCAGGGTTTAACCTCTCCAGTCTGTACAGTAGGAGGCATGTATTCCTGACAGCTGCACAGCAGGACTAAATACAGCAGGTGGATGGTTCCTCATTAGAACTATTGTTTAAAAACAGGCTGCCTGTTTGAGTCCTTAATGATGCTTCTTAATGTGGAGTGGCTTTGCTGTGAAAGGTTGTATGGAAGGGTGGTAATTGGATGGATTTTTAATATTTGCCTTTGAATAGTCTTTCCTGAATGGAATTCTCACACTAACTATAGTTAGACAATATTTACAACAGTGTTTTGTTTTCCTTTTGTGTCTTTTGGAAACTACTTAATTGAAGCAAATATACACACACACACACACACGTTAGTGGGCAAACAATCCTTCCGTGCAGCTTCTGTGACCGCTGCTACTGTTCTCACCTGGCTTCGATGTGGTGAAAGAGGCTGTGCCAGCGCTGGTTGATCTCCTGCAGTGAGCCATGGACCTGGGTCTGCTTGGCCTCATCGCTCGCTAACAGCAGCTGCTCACCCAGCTGTTTCAGGTGACTCTTATTCTCACTGAACAAGTTGATTTCCTCCATGCAGTCCTGTGGAGAAATAACACAAAATAATTATGGTGGGTTTCTGAATAAGTTCAACCATCCATCTCTTTTTGCCCCTTAGCCAGAGTCAGGTGGTGGCAGTGGCAACAGATTCAGCAAGAAAAACATCCCTCTCCCACGGCAACGCTTTCACGATGCTCCCATGCCAGAGAGATAAATCTCTTGAGCATGTTCTAGGTCTAAGCTAGGGTCTCCTATCAGTTGGACTGGCCAGAAAGCCTTTATTGAAGGCACCCAGAAGGCATCCTGATGAGATGCCCAAAAAACCTCAGCTGGCAGCAACAGCAGGAGGACTATGTCTATCTAGTACTGCTCCAAATCCAGCACAAGCCTTGGCTCAGAAAGGTTACATGCCACATCCCTAGACCTAGCATACTATACAAAGCCACACCTAGGTCCCCATCCATGTCCATCGTTGGCTTACATTGCATCCAACCCTTCATGATTTTGGGAGGTTTTCAACTGGGTCCATGTAACATTGTATTAGTGGACTGTATGATATTTGAATATTTAGCAATTAGACCAAAAAGGGTGAGAAACAGGAAGACCTAATCTGTTTCATACTGAATGCTCCATGCCCTGGAGCAGTCAGTTGTCACCAAAAAGTGCTATCTTTAATTCTCCAAATAATTACAGAGGTATTATCAAGCGCGTCCAAATTCCTCATCTCATTTAACTGCCCAAAACAAAGATCCTGCAATGCTCAAACCAATTATTACCTCATTACTAAATGAGCATTCTTCATGATGAGATAGGAAAGTACAAAAGGTTCTCAGTCACTGAAGGGCCAACTGTTGTGTGTGAACAAAGGGCACAGAGCCAGTCCATTCCAGGCCACCATCTGCTGCAAACACCATAAAGCATGTTGCTCATATATGGATTTTAATCATGTCTACAACAGTACCATCCATGCCTTGAACTAACTGTTAGAATGCGCAGAATCTACTTTATTTTGTTTTGGAAAATGAGCAAATAAAATCCTTTTTCAGGTGTTCCATTGTGCATGTAGGAGGATACTAATGAGATGAAGGATAACGTCAAAGTAATATGGAAATATCTGTATTGTGTGGATAGAAAGTCCAAACATATCTATTTCAGATCTGTCATATGAAAACCTCTCTTCTTAAATAAGCATCTAATATATTGCCTTGATTTTGTACCTTCTTAAGTTTCTCCACCATTTCCTCGATGCTCAGATCACCGCTGTGGCACACCTTGTTCTCCATCTGAGTCAGCCAATCGCAGAACTCTTTGTTCTTGTCATTGAAGATCGTCCAGGCATTGAGGCGGTCTGAGATTTCTTGCCTGCGCAAGGATACCTGGGAACAGTCAAAATGATAAAAGTGACATTTAGTAACTCACTATTACACACAATATGAAAGAGAAACATGTTATTACTCATTTTAAATGATAAAAAAATTATAAATATAAAAAAAGTGCATGATTACATTGTGCAGAAAGGAATAAAATTCTGTTTCTCATCAGTCAGTAATTACCTGTATTGAGAGAGAGAGAGTTTAGCTATTTGATAAAATTAACAAGGTCCATTTTCCTGATGACCTCATTACATAGCTGGGGGGGGCAGGCTGATTATCTTTTTGAGGTTAAAAGCCTTAGTGTGCTGACAGGGTAAGTTAAACCCAGCTATATTTTACTGTTCAGTGGCATTTATTTTGACTTGAATGAACTGCTTTGCTTGTAATGTACTAAAGCGTCTGGGCCTTTAGAGAATTAAGGGTGCACTTTGAGCTGCCGTCACCCTGTGAGGACTTTGTGCTTCCCTAGGAACAATAGAGCTTGTCCCTGAATCCCTATAGCCCCGCCAGGCCATCTGCTCGTCGAACCCATTCCAGTGGCTTCCCCCACCTACAACCTGTTAACTATGCAGATGTCAGGAATGAATGGGGATGAAAAAACATGTGCTTGACCTGACAGCTGAAATTTGTCTGTGATTTCTCAAAGTGTCTGAATTCAAAAACGTGTTAACTTTTGTGACAGCTGAAGTATATATAAAACTAAGACAAACAAAACAATGTGATGTACAAAACCCTTATCATTAAATGAAACCACAACTGGACATCTCTCAGCTACACCTCTGGATCAAAAAAAAGAACAGGTGGATGGAGCCAGTCTAACCAGGGACCCAATTAGCTTCATTGTGATTATCCCTCAGCTCTAGCAAACAAAAATGTCCAAAGCATGTCATAACTTCTGGTTCAACAACAGTGTGTTTGTGTCTAAGCCAACAGACTTAACTACAGGAATTTGAGACTGCAAAGTGGAACTACTTTCAACAGTAATGCAGTTGCAGAAATAATTGCTTGCTCTGTTGCAGTTGCATGTGATTGCTCAGCTTGCACAGTGAGTCTGAGTCAGGAGCAAATTACAACCTGAAAGTTTTGTATGCTGATAGTAGCAGAAAAAGCTCCTTTTAGAGATGCTTTTACAGTAGATATATTAAGGAAACAAGTTAATTGGACCTGAAGGGAAGCAAGTTAAAACTTAAATGCTAACAGGAAGACATGGTATTGTAGTTTTCCCTCCATAAACCTGCACATGCTGGCTCTTTTATTAAACAAATGAGAGTGTGTATGTGTGTGTGCTCAGCTCCAGTGGTGCAGAGGCTTTGTGCTGCTGGTCACTGCCAACAAACCCCTGGCAGCAACCTTTCTTTCCTTCTCTCCCTATCTCCCCCAAATGCTTCCTCTCCACCTGCACCATTTATAACAACTCATATTCTCTGACTCATTCTATAAACTCTATCTCTCTATGTATCTCACCTTCATACACAGCTCTTCCCATTGACCATGGAGTTGCTCCAACTGCTTCTCCAGAAGCGCTGAATCACCGGCTGCAATATACTGGGACAAGTCCGTCTTCATGGTGTTCAGTTCCCTCAATCCACTAGTCAGATGCTGCAGGCAGAGTTCAGCCTCCTGGATAACACACACATAAATCCACACTTAAAACGTGCAGTCAGACAGCCATGTACAAGCTGTGTGCACATGCTTCTCTGCCTCGCTCTCATTTGCTCTGAACGTTCAGATTAAAGGGCTGTGGACGGGACAGGGGGAGGGTAGAAGGGGCAGAAAGGGGGAGGGGAGTGAAAGCATGGGGCTATTAAATAAGCGAAAGGGGGTTAAACTCAGAGGGGCTCTGGTGGGATGGGGGTAGCTACAAATACAGTGGAAGAGTGGGGAAAGTTTGGTTAGTTTTCAGACAGACTCAACACTCCCTTCTTAATATGAACAGACAATTCTGCTGCTGTCATTAATATTGATATACAATCTACTAATTTCAAATGGGATTTAGACAGCATGTTTTAGTTTTGTCCTAAACAGGGCAAGTCTGTTTCTTAAAAACACAAGTTATAGGACATTCTCAAGAATGTGGCCTGTTCTGTGTTTTCAATACAGTAAATTCACAAACATCCACGATATGTGTCGTGAGAGATCGTCAGGTGTGCTGTGGAAAATTATCCAATTTCACCTAATCAGTCTGAAAACATTTTTTTGAAAACAAATTAATTATTATCTGCAGATAATCTGCCATTGTCAAGTGTCTGTGCTGTAGTAGTGACTGGCAGAGTAGTCATGTAATGATTCCTTATCACTAGATGACAGCATTGTATTGC
>JAUYWH010000016.1:15648554-15665576 GCA_034779795.1 Ctenopoma multispine | reverse complement strand
TTTGGTTGGTGGTGTGCCTTGTGATTTTTTAAATTAAAAAAATGTACCTTGGCTCAAAAAAGGTTGAAAAACACTGTGTTAAATCACCTGGCTAAATGTTTCCTCCTCAAACGCCTCAGGGCTTTCAGGCAGCTGTAGCTTCAGTCTCGTCTTTAGCTCATCCAGCTCACATATGATGTCAGTTATTCTGTCCTGACACTGAGACCACTTCTAAAATAAACAACAGGACACAGAGGAGGGACGTCACAGGAGTGTGTATCCAGCAAACAGTAATTTAATGCTTTTTGTATTTATTAATATATATGTTTAGTTATAAATCCAACACTAATAGTAATGGTCTACAAAACTCACAACACCAGTTTCAGTTTCTACCATTTGATCTTTAACATGCTGCTCAGTGGGATTTCCCTTTCCCCTGGTGGATCCTGTTCAGCTTACAGATGTTAACACAACTTTCCCTGACCTCTCTGGACTCTAAAACAAAGGTTATCTTACTCAACACCACTAGTATGACTTGCTTCTACAAACTGTGTATGTGTACAAGGAGTTGTGCTAATTAAAGTTTATTTGTATGCTGTTTATTATATTTTTTTGGTCTGTCCAGGTTTTACTTTATGATATTTGAACACAGCTCTGTACAGTGATGGAATGAAAGGGACAGACACTGGTAACCAGCTAAATCTAGATGGGGATCATGGTCAGATTTGAGCTTCTCTTTGATCCCTCATGGCAGGAGCTCAGTGTCAGCGCTAATGTGTGTGTGTGCGCGTCTGTTGTCTTTGGGTAGGATCAGGTCCAGGATATGGGTCATGCAAAGCTGACCCCCCTACTCCTTTCTTGACATAGCACATACTGTTTTTTTGCATCAGGCTACAGCTAAAGTTCATAATATGCTAAAAACAGTATCAAAGGTAAAATCTGAAACTGTTTCACTAGATTCTGCTTCTGATACTTAAGGGGCAACTGTTTGTACCCATATATACATATGCCAAAGAGAACATCAGTAGGAAAGATAATTAAATATCTCTGTTACCTGGACTGTTGTGTTGCTGAGGTTTGTTCTCCTCTGCAGCATTGAGGTGGTGTGTTCCCAGGCCTCCTGTATGGCCTTACACTCAGACTGCAGTTGGCTCTGACTCTCAGACTCTGTCACGGTTTCACACAAACGTCTCCCAGCTTCCAATGTCTGGGTGTACACGTTACAGTGCAGACCCAGAACATCTTTTATGCGCTTGAAAAGAAATAGAAATACATTATTTATTAAGTACTTTTAATTAAATATTACATCTTGCACACATTTCCAGTATTATGTTCACTTCAAAATGAGTTGCTAAAGGCCAACATTAAGCATTAAACTCACCTCATCCATGCAGCTCTGTAGCTGCAGCTGTGTACACAGAGCAGGGCAAGTGGGAGGAAGCAGAGGGTCCACATCTCTTAGTAGCTTCCACAGAAGTTTTAAACCACACTGATAGATCTTCCACAGGCGCAGTTGCTCTTTTATCAAAGATCTGCACTGGTTAGTCAGAGCCAAAGAGTTGAACCAGTTCTCCTTCACCTGGGACACTTGTGCCACAAGTTCAGATCTGTGCAGGATGGAAAAAAGAGCAAATGTGTTCAGTTTAGAAAAAAGCATGATAGCATGATACAGCTCAGCAGTAAAAACACAGGTTTTTACTGGCTCTACTGGCTTTTTTTAGTTTTACTACTAAAAAAAGTGTGTTGGCATCCGACCAATAACAAAAAACATGTAAGGAATTTAATGTAAAATAACTAAACTAACGAAACCAGTTGTTCCGGGGAAACACCGGCACACACTGCACTTTATTGTGTCCACGTTCAAACCTGATTACCTTATTAGATGAAAGGGTCTGAGGAATTACAAGACTATAAACCAACTCACTCATTATTAACACAGTTTGTCTACTGTGTTGGAGCAAAGCAGAGCTGAATATTTGTCATTAGAATATAATGGTGCCAACATGAATGGTGACTTTCTTCTTCTTTACTCAGGCTCTCTGTGCTGGACTATCATTCAACCTGGGGTTGCTCTCCTTCCTTCTCCTTCTCATGGCTTTAAGTACCTCATTGTAGACAGATCTGAATCGTCATGCCCCCCAGGAGTCTCTCTCTATCTCCCCACCTTGTATTCTTGTTATACATAATAATACATAGTACATAATAAGCCTGTTAGAGGCAGATAAATCTTGATGCTAAACAGGAGTAGAGAGAAATCACTGTTGCAATCAAGATGTTGTACTATTGAGTAACATGAAACTCCTGAAATAACTTATTATTATTAAGTATTTTTGCATGTTCATTTGAGACACAGAGATATGAGCTGTCAGTGCACAGCTGGCAGTTCACCTGTGGACATTGTCTATATTTAACTGTAGTTTAACCAAAGTTCACAAGGCTTGGTTAAAATATTTTTGTGTAGAATTAGACTTTACTTCCACATTGTTTTTACCTACCTTTTCTCTCCTGTTTCTTTTTCCATGGATGACACTGCGTCATAGAGAAGACCCTGCAGAAGCTGGTGTCCAGTAATTATTTCAGCCTGAAGCCTCTGTGGGAGTGAGTGATAACAGCAAAGGGACAACATAATGAGATTCACAGATACCACCACCAATATTTTCTGGCTCACCAGTATCTGTTTAAGATCAACTTATCTGCTTATTTGCTTAAAAACAGCATTCATTGTTTCAAACAAGCTGTTCTCAATCTGCCTTATGTCCTTATAAATCTACAGTAATATATCACAAATTTCTGCTGAATTAATTAAGCAATGTCACCAGATGGAAACCTTACACATTTGAAATAAAAGAATATGGAGAATCTGAAGAGTGTCGTTTACCTGTTGGACAGTCAGCATCTCCTTAAGACTGTAGTAACTTTGAGCTTTTCTGGGCCTCGACTCTTGCTCCAACATTTCCCATATAGATGCCAGGTTCTTACACTTCTCCTGAAAGTTTTGCAAAAGCTGATGCTCAGCCTGCAGCTCTCTGAAAAACAACATGACATACACATATTAAGGAGGCATAGTCTTGCTACTGCTGCAACAACTTAAGTTTTCTCTCAAAACAAATACTTGTTTTTCAATCAGGAAATGAGAGAGACTACTTTAATCAAACAATCTGAAGAATATGACAATGGGCGACAAAGCTTCCATTGTCTTCTGCATTTTCTCTTAGGCTTCATAAATTAGACATTGTGTTACAAGATTTGAAGTGCAACTTAACAGGTGTTATACATTTCTCTACTACTCCAAAGTATTGAAGTATTTGTACATAGGGGCAAAACTAGAAACAAAAAAATACAGCACACATTCTTTATACTTTATGCATTTACATTTTCGATCTGAACTTCTTACCGGTTCATGTCAGATGTGCGAGTCATGCTTTTAATCCACTCTCTGCTGAATATCTGGAGTCTCTCCATCTCTTGGTTGTTAAGGGTGACATATTCAGTCATATCCCTGACGTCAACCAATGATGAAAACAGATCACTGAGCTCTAGGAGGAGCTGCTACACAACCAAGAAATATTACATAAAACACCAATTGAAAACATTTTAAAAAGGATACACTAGTATTGAACAGGAAAGCTTTTTTTGAGAAATGGAGGAGGACTCTGACCAACCTGTGCGGAGTCTGTGTCACTGAAGCCAGCCTCGATTTTAAGCACTACGCTCTGCATCTTCATCTCAAGGGCTTCCAGATGAGTATTAAAAAGTTTCTGCTCTTCCAAACTCTCCTGCACACAGGACAACAGACTTAGTGTGGATTCATGAATTATGAACAATATTCAATAACTGCATGTTTAATCACCTGTAATCAATCACTGAACTGTGTAGTTGAAGTTAGTTCTGTTGTTGTAAAATTAAATTAATTTTCTCACCTGAAGACTTTTCTTTTTCCCTGACACTGCCCGGCTCAGCAGCAGGACGTCATGTGACATATGTCTAGTCTCTGATTGGATTACGTTTTCGGCGAGGGGTTCTAACCGTCCAATAAGACGCTTGGATGCTGCCAGCACACTTCCAACACCTCTCTGCAAATCCTCAGCAGCTTCTTGCAAATTCTGGTGAAAATACGAAGGGATAACACGATGGTCAGGTAGAAGAAAGAGAAGATAAGCAATGGAGAAATCCTGCACAGGTTATTTAGACTGTATAGAGCATAGGTTTATTTACTGTGAACAGTTTTTGGTTTGGTACTAATTGACATTGACTACATAGTATTTCCTGCCATGATTACATTTCTGACTCAGTTCATAAAAGAATCTAACATGGCTGCTGTTTTTTTTCCTCTTAAATGTTTTCTTCACAAATGGATGTGAATCATCTATTCCAAAATGCACCATTTAGTGAACTTTTAAAGAGGGCAAAAATGGAAAAACGCGATGAATGGGAGCACTAAAGCTTGTTTTTTGCAGAAAGGTGCAAAACACATAACGCAGTATGTGCACTACATACAGGCAATCAGGTGAACAAACAGGGCAGACCATTGCTGGTATTTCTGCCCTTAAGAGCATGCTTTCCCTTCCTTTTAGTGAACAGTAAGCTGGTCACAGAGGAAAAAAACATCTAATTAAATTGTGAATGTATTGCACAGAGTCTCTGAACCAGCATGAGAAACAGAATGAGACAAGCAGAAAATGTAAGAAAAATAACCACATAATGAAAGAATAAAGTCTAAATATACACGTTGTCTTGAACAATGCTAGAAAAATCAAAGATGCTAGTGATCACTACATAAACAAATCAGAATTTATGAGAGGACTTTATAGAAATATGGAAAATTCTGTCAATCTTTAGGTAAGAAGTGGAATGCACTTAAAGTTATGGTGCTGTCAAGCAGCATGGAAACTAATGTATCACCAATGTACAGTGGCATTAGTAAAATGTTCTTTTATTGCATATAAACACGATAAAATTATTTTACATCTGGTATGACGTATGGTAGGAGTCCATATGGGCTAGCATGTTGGCACAAAATCAATGGATTAAATGCAACTCCTGGTGAAAGTTCCTGAACTCACCTCGACCGAGTGAAGCATGGCCTGTATGTCCTGTGCAGAATGTGAAGAACAGGACAGCTCCTCCCACTGATGTTGCAGGTTTTTCAGGTGAAGGGAGCAGCTCTCAGAGAGATCACTATACTTCCACCAGAGGGAAAGTGTCTCTGCAGCCTTTGTGTGCTCATCCTTCATCTCCTCCCACCTGACAGAGTCACAATATGTTAGTATTATTCTGATAAGGCTGCATTACATCATAAAAAGAAATTCTGATGCTGATTTGAGGAGAAGAAATGCAAGGGAATTTTTATTTGGTTTAAATGTATCAGATATTATGCATTTATTACTAAATATCTGCATGTTTTCAGATAAATGTTTATTAAATGTTATTTAAAATAAAAATAGGACAATTTGTGTTAATACCTTTCCCTTTAAATTTGATTATTGGCTAATTTATGCTACTAACCATTTTCGCTCTCCTTCCATTTGTTCACAAAGAGCCTTTGCTGTTCCACAATGAAGCCTCTTCACAAGACTCTGGTAGGATTTTTCCACAGCTGCCCAAAGCACTTCTGTTTTTCCAGTCTTCTCCTCAAGTTGCTGCGTGAAGAAAAAGACATTTCATATGCTGTCTTTAGGGACACACTAACTTCCCCAAAAACAAATTTAAAGAACTGTCAGGGGCTGAGAGCTTGACATCCGTTACCGCCCACAACTTTACTGAATCCATCAAAGCTAGATGGAGGAGCTTTTACCTTTTGGAGTAACATTTTTGGCATTTCTGAATTGTAGCTTAAAAACCATCAATGCCTTTTATATATTGGTGTAGCTAGCTGGTGTAGGGATGAAAGCGGAACATTTATTTGGATTAATGTAAGGATAATTATATTAAAAAAACAAGATATGATTACTTTTGTGTAAGGCCCTTACACACATGTGCATACAAGATATACCAGTGCTTCTGCTCACCTGGAGCAGTTGCATGTGTGCTTCTGCCTGCTTCAGTGAGAACAGAGGAGCTTGCTGATGATGCAGAGCACAGCGCGACATTGTGCAGTGCAGACTATATTCCCGCAGAGCTCTGTCATAACAACTCCAATCTGCAACAGTCTGTTGAAGAGTTGGTCTCAGAGCTTCCATCTGCAAATGAAAGAAAACTAGATCAGGACAGCTTTTTCTTCATCAGTCTATCTTTACTAGTTCTGATGCCTATTCTAACCTAGAGACAGAGGTCTATTGGTAACAGTGTTGGGATATTGGTGACTCCTATTATTAAGAATATTAAACAGTGTACTGTCTGTTAAGTAATGTATCTTCTAAAGTAAAAAGAAGTTTGTGACATTTTTCCATGGACCAGAAGAAACTTTACCTCAGTTGTAATTTTTGTTGTTGCAATAAAGCCTTATTTTTGGTAAGCAAAAGAGATACACATCCAAATGTACCTCTTTTTTCCTGAATATGCATAAAAGACTGGGCACCCCAGTAGCCCAGTGGTTAAGGCACACACAGCTTGATCTGGCCGAAGAACTTTGTTACCTCCCTCTCTCTCTGCTATTGCTTCTTGTCAGTATCTTTACTACAGCTATAAAATTAAAGGTGAAAAAGCCCCTAAAATAGAATAAGTTTAATAGCATTCTTTGCTTTAAACTTGTGCAATTTTTATATAAATAATTAACATAGTTATGCTAAAAGAAGCATTCATCTATTTTCAGCCATTTCGGTGCAGTCCACAAGAAATTGATCTGAAATTTTAAAGTATAACAAATTTTCCTTTTAGTTCTGTTCATATTGGGTGTTTTCTTTGCTAGGTGCTCCAATACTTTTTTCTGCTAGTCGCTAACTTCCAAACTTTACAGGCCATAAACAGAAACAAGAGATTTTAGCTGCCTTAATACTACAAATTGTGGTGTGATTTACAGTATCTGTGGTTACATTTTTATAGATACCCCTTTAACATAAACAGTAGTTTAAGGAACTGTTCATAAAATAATATTCATTAGTATAGCTTTATGCTATGCAATATGTACAGTATGTTCAAGGAAGAAACCATATCTGTTCTACATCCTGTGACCAGGGAAAAATGTTATGTTCTGGATTTTACAGTTCAGTCATGTTCATAGTTTATCTGAAAAGGTTTAACACCTTGAACAACAGCTTTTTTTATTATATCAGAGAATTTGTTATTTGATGGTGTTTCAGGTCCAGCAGGTGGCTATGGTGCATTTACAGCATGTAGTAACTTATGGTAACACTTGGTGCTTTTATCCAATTTCACCTGGCACTGATTTTTCCATGTCTCTGATTGTTGTTGCAGTTATTTTTACCTGTTGGCAAAGATCCCAACAAGCATGACTAATATGGTCTGCCTGGTTACAAAAGGCGATATCACATGGGTGCACCTCTTCCTTGTCAACATCCACTCGTGTAGTTTTTAACTCCTGCAGAGCTGCAGTCACTTCTTTCACTCTGCCCTCAGCAGCCTGGAAGAAAGACAGAGCAGTCTAAAATGGAGAGGCAGCAGGAGAAGATATTGTACAAAAAAGTACCTGTTTGCCTTCTGTTACTGTACCTCCCACTCCAGCAGAGCCTTATGAAGCAGAGTTTGACTGCTGAGTTGTTTCCACTCATTCAGCTGCTCTTTCTGTTGCACTATCAAACCATGAAGATGCTTGAGCTGCTTCTCCCTGTCTGCACAAGTGTGATGTATCTTTTCAACTCTCCAAACCTGAGAGGACAAAGTCAGACAGTGGCTGATAGATGTAAAGAAATAACAGTCACTAGAAATTTTTTTTCCACTCATGTGGAGTTAAACAAGATGTTTCCACATCAATACATAGAATTTTATTTGTGGTTTTGGACTAACAGAAGAAGACTTCCTTTGGAGGCATGGTTGTATGGAAACATATCCAGGTGCAGATCTGAGCCACCTAACTGTTAGATCAGATGTCCACACATACATTTTACATATTAGCCCAGTTAGCAGAGTGCAAATGTAGAGCTCAATGTATTTAATTGAAAACAAGCATTCTTCTACCACAATCCAATTTTAATATGAAATGTCTGACCAGAAAATACAACGAAGGAGGAGAGAAACTGGGTAAATTTAATTCAGATTTGACAAGCAGTTTTGTACTGTTTATATCAGCCGCCTAAGAACAGACCTGGCTCTCTAGCTCCCTCTGGAAGTGCAGCCACTTCAGTCTAAGGGCACCAAGTGTCTCTGCAAATGTGGTCCGTTTAGCCCGGAGAGCCTTTATGTCTGCTCCCAGCACCTGAGGTCCAGACTGGCACAGGAAGTCAAGAAGGAGCTGCCCAGTGACAACCCCTGCCTTTAACTCCTGAAATATAAAAATTAAATAAAAAGATGTAATTAATATAAAAGATGTTTTTTAGTCCACAGTTTAACTGAAATATGATTATTTAGCTTTGTAATAAAAAAATGTCTGATGTACTGAATTTGTTTTAATCACTTTTCACTTCAAGACATTAATTATATACCTTATTATATACCAATCTTTTTCACACAAAGTAAAGTCAAAGTCAAAGAGATTTCATGTCTTGATCAAACAATACCAGAAGAGGAATGGATGTAAAAACGTTTTCTATAATGAGGGACTGGGGGATGTTGAAACAACCTATTCTCACCAACAGTTAAAAGAAAGAGATGGAGAAACAGAAAGTAAATTGTAGAGATGGGAGCACCTTATAGTGCTGCAGGACTTCAGTGACGTGAGTGGCACCTTTGGCCTTAAGCTCCGTTTCTTTCCCCTTGTTCATTTGAGTCTGTAGCTTTTCCAGCCAGTCCTCGAGGTCAGACAACAGCTCCTCTGGTGGCCATCTTGTCAGCAATTGCTAACAGAAAGAGGGGAAAGAGTTTACCTTGATGTGAACACCATCACTTTTCATTTTACTATGTAATAACTTTAATTTGGATATGACTCCCTAGCTTGATATAATCTGACTTTGACCTTTTCAATTTATCCAATCTTTCTTTGGTAGATGGGAGTTTTCCATCCTCTCATGAGATGACTGCCAATGTAAGACAGCCAAAGCATAAAAGACAATTCTAGCAATTAACCCAGATTAATTATTGTAAGGCAGAATATCTGGTTTCCATTCACTTGTGATGAATTGTAAGGAAACATTGAAAGTGTTCTATCCTCCCCTTAAGTCCTCCCTATCCTCAATCAACCCCTTTTTCAACATGGTTTAAGTTTCTACTCCTTTCCCACAAAGGATTTTTCAATGCCTAATTATTTTTGAAAACCAACAGCCCTTGCATGAGACTTAGACCATTACATTTAAATTCACTAGAGAATTGGAAAGTAATGTTCAGAGTTTATGAAGAGCTGTAGATCATCACGACCACTGCTACTTTAATTAATACCTATAGTGCATATACCACAGTTCACCTACTTATCTTACAGTTCCATTTTTTTAGCTCTTCAGCACAGGGTGAATACCAAATCTGTACCTGCTGCAGCTGTTCTTGTGTTGTTAACAGGTCAGAGCTCAGCTGGCTCCAGCTGACATCCAGCTGAGTGAGCTGAGCTCTCAGCCTGGTAAAATCAGCTTCCCTCTGGTGGTTCAGCTTTGTGCCTTCCTTGAAAACAGAAGCCTTCTGTAACGACATGGCTTCCACCTCCATGGAGAAGTCCTGGGGAACAGGGTTAGATGTTATACTGAAAAATCTGAGTGTCACTGGTAAGAAATTATGAGGACAAAAAAGAGTTTTTGTGTCACTCCTGTTCTTCTTAAAGCTATCTTTTAGAGTATGTTTTGCTGTTTTCAACATATAGCTTTCTGTGAATCAGAGAAAAAAAATCATCATGAAAAGGTGAAATACTAGGAGATAGCTCCCCTTAAGATGAAGGACTCATCTCAATGAGCCAAGAGCCTTACCAGCAGTTTGATCAGGTGGCTCTGAATATGCTCCTGGTTTAGATCTGAGGTGTCTGCCAAATCGGACAAAGCCTTCAAGTGTTTGTTAGCACCAACCAACCATTCACTGACAGAGGCAAAGTCTGCCTGGAATCTGTGGTGAGAATGAGAAAACCAGAAAGCATGACCCCTCCTTCATGGGTCAAATACTGATAAACAGTTCATGTAAAAGTCAGTGTTTTACTCAAAATCAAAGTAAATATTTACTGTGTTAAAAACCTAATTAAGCTCTTTCTGAATAAACTGTAAAAAAAGAGAAAACAAACAAACATAATTTTTTAAAGTTAAATCTCATTTGTAGTTTTGGTTCCTTAGTGAAAATAAAATAAATTTTGACGTGTTTATTTTTCTGACCAGATAATAACATTTGTAGAATATCTAAGCTAAGTTACAGATTGGCATTTTTTCAGCCTGTCCCAACCTGGTCCAGCTGTCCCGCATGTCTGTGCAGCGCTCAATCTCTTGCTTTGTCCTCCTGTATGCAGTCCTCCATCGAAGCTCCAGAACGCCACCTGCCTGGCAGACTGAGGGAGCAAACACTGGCTCTTTCTGCAGCAGCACAGTCCGCTGGTCCTGCAGGAGTCCTAAAGCAGCTCTGCTCTCATCCAGCTGGACCAGTGTTTTCTGAGTGACAAGAGGAACCAATATCTTTATCCTGTGAAACAAAACTTAGGCAAAAGTCCAGAAAAATGGACCAGACCCACGAGGAACTGAAAGTATGTCTACCTAACACTGTCCTGGAGGGGGTACTGCATTCTGGGGAAAAATCACAACTTCCACAGCACACCAAGGGAAAAGAAAGACAGACATGGAAGTTCCAAATTCTACAAGCAAGGCTCAGCAACTCAGACAGACCAGCTGAACTGGAGAAATAAGGACAACAATACATTCCATCGTTAAGAATCTGTCAGACAGAACTCTTAACCAATTTAATGTTAATTAAACCTGTTAATTTTTCCATAACAGCAGAACAGCTACAAGTAGTAGATCTCATTACAGTTACAGAATCAACAATCAGAAACAACAAACTGGCAAAGGCAGAACAACTGAGACTGCAGATAACAGCTGCCCTTGCCATTGCGAAGAAACCTTGTTTTAACCTCACCAGCAAACCTCACCACCCTTTGGCAAACCTTTTCTTGGGATAACCATGACCTGGATAACTGAAAATCTTCACAGAAATTCCTCATTATTAGGTGTCTCAACTGAAGTTTCACCTTCTCTGTCCACTATCACCAGTGTTTAGCCCCTGGGGGATTCTTCCTAGTACTTTACCTACTAGTACCTTCTGACTTGTGAAGCTGTTGATATCCAACCTATGTCTGTTATCTATAAATAAAATACTTTAAAAAGTGGTCAAACAACATAACATTTTGCTCTAGTGTGGCTGGAAGCAATAAAAGTTTAAACTTTTAAGAGGTGATCTAATTAAATGTAGGATTCATCACTGGGCTTCTTACAAGCACCCCAACAGCTTTCATTAGTTAGTATACACCTCATTTATTATTTTTGTTTTTTCTTTTAAATGATACCAGAAGTGACACTAAACATATTGTATATATACAGTAGCGCAGGCATTATCTCTCATCGCTGCTGAGAGAAGCAGTGGGATAAAACAAAGCCTAGGGAGGGTTATGAGGTAAAAAAGTAGACAGGCGTAGCTAGATGTAAGGAAAACAACAAAGACAAAACATCTGTGCACAGTGTGGGGTTACCTGGCAAGCATCTAGTCTGTGCTGTACTATAAACTCCTCATGGTCTCCCTCTGGCTCCACGCTGCTGATGAAGGCTTCAAACTCATCCAGCACCCTGCCCAGTTGACCACAATTACCCTCCCACTGGGTCCACTCCTAGAACGGGCCCAACCAGAAACCAAGATATCTGCATTTAAACTTTTGACTTGTGTGCACAAAAGCTCAATACAGAATTTTCTCCACAAGAAACTTCTCATTTGGGTATGTTTAAATTCTTATGGCCCTCAGCAAATGTGCACTACAAACCTGGAGCCTTGTTTGAAAAGCCACTTCCTGTTCCAGAGCCTGTTGCTGCAGCGCTCTGGCCCTGACTTCCAGCTGTACCCGCTCATCCTCTTGACACTTTAGTGCTTCTGGCTCACACTGGAATAGATGCTGCACAAAAGCCAACTGAGATCTGAGGACCTGCAGCAGCTTCTGGATCAACATGAGACCAGATTTATAACAATAATGAAATAAAATAATTACAAGTTATGCTTGATAATTAGCAACAGCTCAGGTAGAGAAAGTCATTAGGTATAAATATAAATGTTAAGTGTGTTTTTTATCTTTGAAAACCATCAAGAAGATTCTACACACTCTTGGAAAAGTGTCTCTCATTAAATCTGGGTTTTTCCTGCCTGTTGAAGAACTTTCTGAAAGCACAGCAAGATACCTTGTGTCCACAGAGAATGGCTTGAAGTTGGCCGCGTGAGTGGACCTGGCTCATCTGTGCTTCTGTTTTGCATTCTTCACCCAGTTCCAGCAGGCGAATTATCCCCTGAAGCAAGGACCGGGAAGCTTGCTGTAGTTTGGCTTTTTCCCTTGGACTCTCTCTCAGATGTCTGCTCAGCACACACTGCTGAGAGATGCAGGAGGAGCACAAAGTTTAAAGAGAATACCAAAAAACTTTTGAAACACATATGCTGTATTATGCTTCTAGTAGAACTACAATGGAGGTTCATTAACTGATTTTATTTAACTGTATAATAGTAGTAATATATATAGTAGTTACAGACTGTATATTACAGACTATACAACCTGTAGGTTGTGCAAGTTCTTTTCTGAAGGTCTAGTCAGAGATGCCTTTGGAAGACATAATTTGTCTTCTATTATCTTAGAAAAGCTGAACTATTAATTATGACCAGAACAGGTCAATATATTATTCAAAAGCACAAAACAACTGACAAACCAATCATTAAAATCTGAAATGGTAGTGTAGTTTCAAGGGATACTTTTGTTAAAAACAGCATCCTACGTCTCTTAGGCAAATGTGTACCAAGCCTTTTACAGTATACTTATGTAAATATGCATATACACAAACATCAAGAGCTGTGTTACCTCTGGACTCGGGGCATTCTTTAGACCTGGGAAGATCTCACTCTGTCCCAAGTCAAACTCATCCAAAACAAATAGCTGGTTGTAGGAAAACTCCTGTGTGAGAGAAGTACTCTGTATAGGCAAGACAAGTAGTAAAATGAATTTTTTAAAGCTTTACCAAAGCACAAGTAATATATTAGTTCAAATGCTACTGCCAGTGTTATAGTATTATTTATCATTGTATGTTTACTACTGTATTAATATGCAAACAGCCATTTTAGTGTTGATGAAGCTGAAGTAGTTAGTTTTAAAGACCTTATATGGTGTTAGAGGCAATTATTCTACTTTTACTTCACTTAAGCTTTAGTTACTAGTTACTGTTTGCAGATGTAGATTCTTAATAAAAATATAACCAACTAATAAATGTTGATGTATTATAACGATTAACCCCTTGTCAGTACATACAGTGTACAGTGATTAAAATTAGCATTCAGACATTTGTAATTTTGTGCTTTAAGTACATTTTAGAGGATGGACTTCTGCTTGTAGTGAAGTATTTATTTAGTCCAGTACTTGCAATTTCACTTGAACATTGAGCAGCTGTATTGCCTCTAAACTGAATATGTAGCAAACCTTAATATTTTTCGTAAATAACAGTTTGACATGTTTGTAAAATCATTATGTTAATTTAAATTAACTAGAAACCATATTTGTCACATAAACATACACAGTACATTAATTTGCATAAATATAATTATATTTTCTTTACAGTAACATGTGATAAAGCCAAACTTCAGCCATTACAAGCTGCTTCTGAACCACACAGTAGAATTTACATGGTTAATTGTAATTATGAGAAGATACACAGGAAACTTGCTATACAAGCTCTGACTTTGTTAACAGTATATTTCAAACCTGGTGTTTGAGGTTCTGTTTTTCAAGAAGCTGGTTGTGGGATGACGTGAAGACCTGCTGGACTGTGTCAATACAATCCTGAAGGCAGGTCAAACAGTGGAGAGCATCTGGTTCTTCACCCAGAAGCATTGGTTTGGTCTCTGACTCCATTTTACTCAGCAGCTCAGCCAGAGTCATCAGATCAGTTGATACACACTATGCAGAAACACAGACGAGTGATTTTAGGGTGAATATGAGCTCTAGATCCAAGGAAAATAGAAAAATGTCTCAATATTGTTTGGACATAAAGAAGTGAGTAATGAAAATGGAGAAAGTGTTAGCTGCTACAGTTATTGAGCATCTACTCATTCTAGTTTTTAGTATCAAATTACGTAGTAATTAAGTGAAAAGAGTCTATATACAGATCTCAATATCTACCGGAGTTTTTTTGGAAAGACTGATAAAAATATTCTTGATTTAACAGAAAATGTGTCACACAAACATTTTATTTTACAGATTAGGTATGTGGCAGTTAATCAAATATGTTTTGAAATGTTAGTGTTGAATCAGTGAAATTTGATTGCAGCATGATGACGACAACAACAACAATAATAGAGTTTATTCCAGAAATAAAATAATTTCCTAATTAACAGTTTATTTATATTACACATCTTTAAAAAAATATGAGAAATTAAATTAATAGGAAAATCCGGCAAGAGTAAAATCCATCAGAAAAATTAAAAGGAAAACAGGAAAATTTCTATGGGATTCCAAATTTGTGAATGGTAATGTACACTGTATGTGCTAGTAGCATTATTTTGAGTCACCTCCTGCTGCAGCAGCCTCAGCTGAGGGTCATCATCCACACCAGGAGTCCACAGAAGGTTGTTGAAAGAGTCCAGACAGAGGAGGAGCCTCTGCACAGCCTCATACAATTCCTCCTTCATACTTGGATGAAAACCACCTGCAGACCTCACCTGAGAAATACCAAACATCATTACAGAGTTTCCTCTCCAAGGACACAGCTACCTGGATTTAATTTTTCCTTAAACATGGCTCTAGCTTGCAGATCTTGTTAAACCACAGACATTAGTTTATCATTTTTCATCAGAACACAGTGTATTATTTAAATAGTGAATCTGTGTCACATGAGAAGTCCTTTTAACTAAACACACATGTACAGTTGGATTTTGGCTATTTTTCTGTTATACATACTGTTTGTCTCAGCATGGTGATGGACTCGTGTGTTTGCTGGAGAACAGCTGAAACAGATCCACTCGGTACCAGATCCCTTTGTGGAAACTAAACAAAAACAGCCAATCAGAAATTAAATTTCATTTCAACGCAAAACCATTTTTACTTGCTTGACATTATGACCGCAGTTTCCTTTTTGTAAAACTTGATATTTTCATATGAGCAGCATCAATCACAGGATCATACACTTTTTACGGTTTCTGTTATTGGCCCTCTCCTGTAATATTGACTATAGCTGTAAAAGTCACAGGGAATATCATCCTGTGCTGCACTGGTAACAGATGTGATGGAGGAGTTTGAAGCCTGGCATCCACCTAAAAATAACTTCCATTAAATGTGTTCCCAACTATTCACTCATGCCACAGTGGTCTCCTCCAGTGCTGATCTACTTTTCAAACTCATACTACTACTACTACTACAAACAAACAAAAAGAAGAACCAATTACATTGATTCAATGTATTTTTTTACCTTTTTATGGATCCCTCCATCTGTTTGATGATCCTCCTGAACTTTTTTCAAAGTGGCCAGTTTTTTAGAAATCTGGGTATAAAGTCGACTCCACTTATGCTGCTCCTTGCCATCTTTGTGTTCTACTATGCTGGTGATAGAATAAAACATGCCGAGTGTAAGGAGTTGTAGACCTGTTCAGTCATCAATTTCCTGTACTGGAGGTGGCACTCTGTAGTTTACCTGATTGCTACTGCGGAGGCCTCTGGTGTCGCCTGCGATTCTTTCAAAGTGCAACAACTGGGGCTGACTTCAAGGTACTTCTTCAAACCAGGAGTCAGATGAGGAGAAACAAAAAAAAAAAGAATGTCACATTAGAGGGTTCACAAAAAGGTTCATGCTTTTAATTAGTGTTAATTTGACATGAAACCAAGTTCTATCTTCACTTCAAACCTTTTTTAAAAACTAACATTTGTTGGAAAATTCTGTTTTCTTTTTGTCACTTACTGGAACTTTATGAGTAGCTGTGGAAAAACACTGATCTTCATCTCCCGCTTCTATATACTCAACTGATGTTGAGACAGCAAATGGAGTAATAGGTCTTGCAGGAATCAGTCTTGTGGCCTCCAATGCAGCTCCCGCCTGAACAGACTTTGTGTGAGAATCGGAGATGTCAAGTGTCTCATGTTGTTCCAACATATCAGCAGCTGTAAACTTGTCTTTAGCTACTTGGGTATCTGCAGTGATTATCGACTCGACTGCTGCAGTTTCAAGACTAAATGCATCAACATCAGCTTCTGAATCCATTGATTTTAGTCCAGTTTCAACATTTATCGAACCAAAGTCGTTGATCTTGTCTAAACCAGACTTCACAGATAGAAGACTGGTTTCAGCATCCTTTGAGCTTATTTCCACTTCAGTAGAAAACTGATGTGTTAAACTTGTGAGTTCCTGAAAGAGAAAAAATTACTATACTATTACTCATAATATGTCAGTAATAAAAGCAAACACCAAATAAACGCACAATTTGTCACTACATTACTGTGTGCTACTGAACTAAACTTGCACAAGGTTCTTGAAGACATTTCACACAAAAACTTGGAGTCCAGTTGCCATTCAAAATCAGTTTGTATATAATATATAATATAAAAGCAGAGAAAAAATCTCCAATAGAAAAATGTTATTTACCTTAACTTCTGATTGTGTCTTAATTTCAGCTATATCCTCACATTGCACATCTGATGCGTCCAATGTCTCCTCTGGATCCTAATATATGAAATGTTTAAACATAAAAATGCAAATGGAATTCACACAGACACACACACACACACACGCACGCACGCACACACGCGCACACACACACACACACACACACACACACACACACACACACACACACACACACACACACACA
>JAUYWH010000016.1:15622855-15648454 GCA_034779795.1 Ctenopoma multispine | reverse complement strand
CACACACGCTCACACACACACACACACACACACACACACACACACACACACACACACACACACACACACACACACACTTTGTGTCTCATTGTGTTTGTTTGTATGAATGGACAGGTTACTGAGGAGCATCTTTACAGCAGCTGCTCCTGACGGAGTGAAAGGAAGTCTGTCTCAGACAGTTTCACATCAACATGCAAAGATCTGCTAAAACCCTCCACAACAGTGCAGGGACCAAGAGTGATAAGCAAGTATAAATTAGTGAGTGAATCAAAATGTAAATAATGAAGAAAGAAAATGTGAAGGCCAAGAAACTTAGAATTTTGCTCCAAAACACAGATAATTAATATGTACATTTCTGAGAAGCCAAGTTAAATGCATCTTTGGGAGGATTTAGATGGTTTGAATTCAGTAATTCTTGACATTTTGGAACAAAACCCAAAAGTGAGAGAGAGACCCAGAGACATGCTTATTACATGATTATTATTCAGATTTACCTCTGCAATACTGCATGTTAGTGTGTCAGAGGACGACGAGTGACAACTCTCGTCATCCTCATCCTCCTCTTCCTCTGAAATAGCCTCCTGCTTTTAATGATAAAATATAATCAAAACTGATTTGAAATGAAAAGTCGAATAATTTAATAACCTTTCTAATAATTGTTTTGACTCTTCTGTTATTCAAAACACATTGTAATGTTTGTATCAGTGAGGAAGTGTTACTTTTTGTGTCATACTTTCACGACTCCATTATCAGTTGACAACTTATTTTGCTATATTTACGTCTCTACCTACTACCTTTAGCTCTCATCTTTTCATTTTATGTCTAACTTAACAAATAGGACTTTAAATAATCTGATAATGTTACTGCTTCAAACAACAACAAGAAAAAAAACGACTAATGGAGTCTGGTAGAAAGAACACGTCAATTTACTATATGAGTGTAAGTATGAACCCGTTAAAAATCATTCTGTTCTCCATGCAAAACATAACGTGCAGTTTTTCATGTCATTGGTTATAAGCTGTAGGACAATAATTGAGTAATTCCCCCAAAACAATCTATAAACTTCAATGATTTAGCTTGAGTCTGCCTTCCAGCCCATTAGGATGGTTGTTGCATGTTTTAGGATGATATTGTTGTCAGCACCAGGCAGGGTCAAAATGTTCCAGGGAGTAAATGATAGTCACCAAGCTTAAAATCATTCAGAGAATTCATCAATTTTCCTGGATCTTCCTTATTCAAAATACACTAAATATTCAGCAACCGGTGGAAATCCTGGTCTTGGTGACTTTCATTTTTATTTATTTGTTTGTTATTTAAAAGTGCCACATATAGCCAGCACTTTAAAGAATATGTTTGCAGTTAGTCTAATTTAATCACTTAAATTCATCACACTAGTATTATTGTTTAGCTGGTGTTTCATGATGAGTTTTACTTTATTGCTTACTTTATAGGTTGTGGTAAGGCCAGGATTGTTACTGGTTCCTTCCTCATCTCTAATCTTGTTCTTCGTTAAAGATACAAAAAAGAAAAATTAAGTAACAGAGTTGATTAAAAAAGGTTGTACTGTAATGTGTGAAGAACAAAGATAAGGGCTGAAGAGACTATGTTCCAATAACAAAGATACAGAAAGTTTTAGCCTTTTTGTTTTGTTTAAAATAAAAAGCTAACATTATCATTTTCTTTTGTGTGCAATGGCATTGAGACTTCATATTGTACCTCCAGCAGTGAGATTTGTTGCTGTGCAACTTGTCCAAGCTCCTCGAGCTGTTGTAGGAGGAGTCGGGCACGGGAGAGGACCATCAGGTTCTCCTCTGCTCCCTGTGGTAGGCGAAGCGCTTCTTTGCATCTTTCCATCTCCTCCAGTGTCCTCTGCATTGACTGCACATTGGCCAGGATTACCTTCAGATTTAAACAGAATCATCATGTGTGTAAACAAAACTTTTGTAGAAAACCAGTACTGCAAACTATGGTCTAATTAAAATGTTTGTGTCACTTAGTGCTGGGCGGTATACCGGTTCATACCGAATGCCAGTTTTCAATTTTGTTATGATATGAATTTTTCCTATACCATATAGCACACATATAGCCTAAACAGCATTTGGAGTGTAGCGCAGCAGGAAACTGTTTAAGGGGGGACCTCTTTCACTGCTACACGGCTAAATACGCATGTAACGGAGTACCTGGTTAGTGGAGGTACTGCATGGTGAAAATAAACAGAAGCTGTAGCAGATGATGAAGTTTAACATGATAACACAGAAGGACTTTTGCTTGTCCGTTGTCTGGTGGTACTTTGGTTTTAAAAGCCCAAACATGGACCAAACTATTTGGTCCACTTGCTAGTGCTTCTCGTAAGTTTACAGCGTTCATTTAGCCATGTTACATATAACGTTCACTCTATCAGAGTCGGTCATTTTAGATGGTAATAATGCAGGATCAGGATAATTAAGTGTCTCCTGCTCTCTGGCGGAGCTCCTAGCCCCTCCCACGTCGCTGTAACTGTCGTCGGCTCGCTCTGTCGCTTCTCTTTCAGTCTGAATCTGTCTCCCCGCTCCAGAAACACTCCTCAGCTGCTTCTCCTGCCCCGTTATCTCGGAGATACCACACTCAGCTGTTTTTGTCAGAGAGAACATGCTGTGTCTTTAATACAAGATTTAACCATGGTAAACTAGAGCAGGACTGAACAGTGAGGTCAAGGCTGCTAAACATTCACATGCTGTTTAAATTACTTTTTTATTTTCTTCTTCTTCTCTTTTCATTCGGTTAGGGCTAAGGCTGTTAAGTTAGTTTAATAAAAGGACAACGTATAGACCTGTTCCATAGGAAAGCTAACCTAAAACGATGACTGTTGTGATCCGGCACTCATCTCTCAATATGATAAACACCAACTCATACATAGGGAAAAAAAATACTGTTGAATATCGTGAAACCGTCATAATTTTGACAAATACCATGATATAGAATTATGGTCATACCGCCCAGCTCTAGTGTAACTTATTTTAAATCTTGCTTAATATAGTATGTTATAGTATTTGTACATTCTTTACTGTGTGTGCCTTACTGGTATTTGCTTTAAATTATTATTATAAATAAGGAACTGAAGTTGCACTGCTTTACCTGTCGATTTTGAAGATGCTCCATCAGAGCTATGTTGCTGTTTTCCATAGAGGATAAAATTGTTCTGATCTTTAGGACATTTTTCTCCATGGTCTTAAGCTCAGCTTCCACAGGCTCCACCACCTAATAAGAATAATTGCAGCGATCTGATTCCATTTTAAAATTAAAATTGTTTCATATACTGTCCATTTAATTTAGGCTGAGAAAGGGTATTACATGCAACAAAGCAGCTCCAGTGTAAAGCAACGGGTGATATCACAGTTTGCTGTGTCTATATAATATACAGAGTGTACATTTCTACCTCAAAAGCCTGCAACAGTTGCTCCAGTGGCTCTAGGACATTGCGTTGCATTCTGTGGACTTGTTGGTCATTTTGCTTCAGCCTCTCCTCCTCAGCGCTAATGTCACACACAGCAGAAATCTCAGCCAGCACCGACCTGAAGTCTCGAAGAGTGTCCCTGATCCTCTGAGAGTCATCAAGCACGAGCTGTAGTTCAAGAATAAAAATTTAATTTATAATGAACATGATTTATGTGAAAAAGGAGAGTGTACCATATGTGAGATAGTAAATTGTGACAAAAGAAATTAAGACCTATTGCATTAGTGTTCAAACCGGAATACATAAATAAAGTACCCTTTGAGTAAAAAACATACTTTTTTAACTTTGTGCCACAGACCTGTAGAGAGTTTGCATGATTCTGAAGACTTCTAGCTGTTGTGAATTCACAGTGAGTGTTGAGCCATGTCTGGGCTTCATCTATCCAGCAAGTGGCGCTGTACAAAATATCTTCAAGCTCCTGAATACAGGCAGGGATCTGACAAAACAGTACAGAAATTATAGGAAACTAGAATGGAAGTTTTAGGAACAGATTTTTAGAAACCACTTTTTACACCAATACACCTGTTTGGTGTCCACTTGCTGAAAACTTTATTACTACCTCTTTATTAGAATTTGGACATTATGTATCTCAATGGCATGCATGTAGCTGCAGAGAGATCTGTCATTGTTTCTATTCCAGGTTTATAGTGTTAATAATGTCAAATTTCAATAAAATTGTGAGAAAATGCACTATAAATTTAACATAGTATATGCCTAACCTTGCTGAGGAACGAGGTGCGCTGCTCTGCCATCTGTGCCGTGTTTTGGTAGAGCTGTAATGGCTGTGTTAATTGGTCCATGAGGAGGTGGGCTTGATCTGGCTGCTCCTCTGCAAGATCCTGTACCTCGCTCTCCAGGAGCATTAAGCGGCTGTGCCACACATCCAGCTCATCCCACACATGCTGGAGAACATAAAATATACATTACATGAGGCTTTAAAGTGATAACGTAATCCTGGATTTTTACAAAAATCTGTGCATATCAGTGGGTTTATATAACATTCACATACAAGACACACCTTGAGCACATTTTGAGCTTCTTTGACTGTTGGACTTTTCTGCTCAAGTAAACCTTTCACTTTCTTGAGGCCAGAAACTAACTCTTCCACTCGACCAGCCAGCTTCTTAACCAGGCTGCTGCTCACCACAAGCTGTAAAATGACCACAAACAATCACAACATATGAAATGTTGTGGTGCAAGACAATTCATGTGTTACTGAAGATAATAAAATCATGTTTCTTCCTACCTTCTCATCTGCTCTTTGCAGAGACAGCTGAATGTCTTGTAATCTTCTGCTGATATCAGCTGGAATAACAGCATACTGACTCTGTACACCCTCCATTATACACTTTAGTTTGGTCTTTTGGGAGGACAAATTGTTTTTGAGCTCCTGTCAGTGTGTAACAATCAAGGTAAATGGAAGGAAAAAGAGAGAGAAAGAGTTAATCTTTAGAGTTAAAACTTCTAATTATGTTCCAGCTAGGTCTGGGTGAGCTGATGTCCATCACAAGTTTTATACACTTTATCTTTAAAAGAGCCGGATGACTGTCAGGAAGTTATTTAGTATACTGATGAAACAGGTTAGGTTAATATGCTTTTGCTGCATCAGACACAATAAGGACAAGTAAATGTAAGTTTGTTTCTAGCAAATCGTGACATTAAACAATAAATAGAATAAAAAGATGCACTTAAAAAACTTACTATTTAATCAATGAATAACTAAATATATACGCACGTAGCTGTCACTCCAATTTCCAAGCTTATGAAGCACAAAATCTGACCTGTTGTTTGCTTGGATTTGAACAGGTTTCCAGTGTGGGAAGAATGGTGAACATATGTTGCTCCACTTCTCTTATCTCCTTTTGAATTTGCTGTCTCTTTTTCTCTTCTGCCTGGGCTGCAGCTATCACCAGCCGGTTTCTCTCTTTTAAGCTGTGGGGAACTATATCATCTCAGCATCCCTGATATGATAAAGTACTCACTTTTAAATGTATATTGAGCAGAACCCACCTCCTGATGTTCTCTTGGAGCTTCATTAGTGTTTTGCTGGCAGGTCCAGGACTCATGGGATCCTGGGAAGTGGATAAGCTCAGTGCATGCTCCAGTCGATGTTCCAGAGAGGCCAAGGCCTGCTGCTCCTGTTCCAGACCAGCATGGTGCATCTCAGCCTGTGCAAGAAACTCTTCATGGGTGAAGCGAACACTGGGGGAGTCTGGCACCTCAGCCTGGAGACTAGCCAAAACGCTGCAACATTTCTCAATCTAAAGAAAATGAAATTTAATTCTCAATATTATCTAATTATTTAAAAAATAGGAAGTCCGAAACCTCTCAAAAACAAGACAATCTCAGGAAAGACATTTCAAGAGTTCAATATATTTTCATTTAACAAAATGACAACAACAAAAATATGACTGTACGTACATTATGTTATGTGGTTTGTGTTTAGATACAAAGAAAGGATCTATGGATGGTAGAACTCACACTTGTAGTGATGTCCTTCCATTCCTCTCCTCTCCGTTTTGTGTGAGCAATCAGGAGGCCAACACCTCGTCGTAATGACACCCAGTGCCTCCACAGGGCGCCTAGCTCACCATTCTTACTGGTCCCACAGCCCTGATTTGGACATCCTGCTCTCACTTCTTCTATCTTCCTAGCAAGGCTAAGGATATCCTCCATCAGTACCTTCATGAAGACATTAAAGAATGAGATCAAAACTGAGTGTAAACAGGTCAAATGTATTACTATAACACCTGTACAGCTAGCAATCTGCTGTCAAAATACAAATCTACTACAGAGACAAATTACAGCACTTGCTATTCAGCAGTGAATTAATCATTTGGCATACCATAGCTCTCTGTTGTTGGGCGACACATTTGTCATATGAAGTCACTTGTGCTGCAGCACATTCAGAAAGCCTGACTTCAAACTCCGAAAGACACTGCTGTATGTCTTCATGACAGCTCCTGTGGCTTAGTTGTCTTACTGCACACCTAAATAAAAAATAGTTTTTGGTGATTTAACTTACACTGAAGTAACCACACAGTCAAGACAAAGTTACAAAGAAGTGCCCAGTACCTCTGCAGGGATTCCAGCCTAAGCTGGGCCTGGGCTTCGAGTACAGCTCGTCCAACCAGCAACTGACTGAGAACATTAATGTGGAGCAGCTCAGTCTCTGGGCGGGAGAGGCAGGGTTGCTGGTGGACTAGTTTCCCAAGGTAGAAGATATGAGCTTGGAATCCATCTTCTAGAGCTTCTAGTGCTTGTTGAGTCTGTCTCTGCTCCTCAGTACAGTCCAAGAACCCTCCAGGAGCTGACAAGAATGTGGCTTCAGCATTATGTAGGAAGCCTATCGCTCCTTGAGCAGCCCACTGGTAATCCTTCAAGGACTCTCGAGCCTGGGATAAACTCTCCTGTTGGATTGATGTTACATAATCATGTATAGTTTCCATGTGTATCAAATACTTTTTTTTTCTTTCAAATACTGGTTCTTGAGGATCACTGGCCTGCTTGGTTTTCAATTAGCCCTGCACTTACAGATTCTGATTGGCTGATCACGCCTAAATCAGGTAATCAGCAGTGGGTAGGGCAAGGAGAGTTGAAAAACAAGCAGAAGAGTGGCCCTCGAGGACTAGGATTTGACACCCCTGGAGACAGACAACACACAAAAGTATAAAATGGAAGGGAGAAAAAAAAACTAGTAGGCTGCACTAGCACAGAATATTTAACCTTACCATTTGTAAATGGCACTCTTGCATGGTTGCATCTCTAAGAGAGTACAGGTCCTTGTAGTTCTTCAGATTAATTTTTTCTTTCTGTCCTAGAGATTCCAAAACTCTCATCCGTGACTCCATATTTCTCCAAATGACCCAGTATCCCTGTAGTGCACCATCAATTGCTTTTTCATCTGGATTGACTGGCTTGGCTCCATCCAGCTCCACTCTTGTTCTTTGGAAAACCTCAAGTAAGAGAGGAAGCTCAGAGGAAAAGCACAGACGTGGAAGAAGCTCGGACTCTAGGTTTTTGATATCATCTGTGGCAGAATGCTCCCAGGAGACCAAAGTTTCCACTGTGCTATGAATCCTCTGCCTCTCTGAATTTAGCTCAGATGGGTACAATTCCTGAGCTATGACCTCCAGCTGGTCTCCTGCTTCTTGACACTGTGCCTTAATCAAAGGAAGTTCAACCAGGAGTGTTTGGCATAGTTTAAACCTCTCATCCACACTATTTTTTTTGTCTTTGGCACGCTGAAGTTGCTCTTTGGCAATGTCCCTAGATTCCTCCATTTGTCTCCTCAGGTACAGATACTTATTTTGCTCGAAGGCAATAAGACTAAGAGCTTTGCATCTGTCCTGCAGTTCCCCAATGGTGTAAAGCAGGAAGCTTCGCTTGCCATCCTGGCAGTGCTGAAGCACTTGTACTTGACACTGATGCTCCATTAGCATGTGCTTTAAACATGCAATCGTTGAAAGGTTTTCCTGTGTTATAGGAAATCTTTGCTGCTCCAAATCACTGGCAATTAGCTTTAAGCTAGCCTGGATTGTTGATAATTCCTTATCTGAAGTAGTTTGTACATGAATCAGCTCCTCTAATTCCCAACTGGTTAATCTTTCATGAGCTAATAATCCATCTAATTCTGTCCTAAGACCTGACAGTCTGTTGACAAGGTAGCGGCTCTCTCCTGGACTTAGTCCTACTGCTATATCCTTGCAACTTTCTGTCATTGCCTCCACCACTCTTAGCTGGTGCTCTATCTCCGCAGTGGCTAATTTGTGATTCTGCAGCTCACTCTCCAGCTTTTGGATGTCAGCTCTGGAAACATTTTCAACATATCTGCAGGGCTCTCTTGTTGCATGTGTTTGTGCTATCCAGGCATCTATGCTAGCAAGCTGGCATAAGAGTTTCTCCCTCTCCTGCAAATTTGTCTTCATGGTGTCAAGAACATGATCCAAACTATCAGCAAGGGTTTCATAGAGGTCTGTAATTGTCTTCATTACTTGATCACTTTCCTCCTTTTTGAGGTCAGAGGTTACATCTTTCATCTCTTCAGCGTGTAATTGCATCTTGGATTTTGTAGACAAAATATCAGTCTGGAATTTCTTCATCTGAAAAATCTGAATATGAGCCTCTTCAGGAAAAAGAGCTAAGTTTTTACCCATACAGATGTGATTTTCTGCCTGTTTGGCCCATATGATTAGGTCTTGTAACTGCCTGTTGATCTTAACTGATGAACTGCTGTCACAGCTAGATGTGGAAGTTTCAGACTTAGTGACATTTAGCAAGGATCCCAGTTCCTGAAGATTATGTTGGATCTCATTCTTTTCTTTCTGACCCATAGAGAAGTGGACAAGAGCATCTGATTGAGATATCAGGTGTAGATAAAGCTGGTTGCATAGTGTTAAGTCTGTGGTCAAACAAACTAATTCTGAATAAGTCTTGCTCTCACTGATTTGAATTTTGGATTTCTGAAGAGCTTTAAGCTTGGCTTTAAGCTGTTCAGCCTCTTTGATAAAAAATGAGAACTGAGAGGTGGAGTTTGAAGCGTGCTGCAGAGCTCTTTTTATATTTCCTTCTAAAAGTCTCCATTTCTCCTGGACATCTCCAAGCCCGGCAAGAAGAGCACCTGAACTTTCAACATCACTCAGGTGGATTGACAATTGGCTGCTTAACTGGATGAGCTCCTCCATCATAGTTTTCTTCTGTTTCATGGTTTGCATCAGGGCATGGAGTCTGTCAGTTTGAACTGCACTGCTTCCCAAAGCATCTCTAACAAAATCCACCACAAAAAAATACCATTAATGTAACACTTATCAGCACACAGAATCATATAATGAAACAATGCCAAATCATTACTTACAAGCTCATTTTTTCCTTCTCAGCAGCTAAATCCTCCAGGAAAGCTCTTGTCATGTTCATCTGTTTGTGATACAGTTTGACATGCTCCAGCTGTGCTGCTTTGACCTGCACTGTGGCAGAAGCATCTAGCAGTGCTGCACTCCACTGTTCTTCAGCTCTTTTCAAAACATTTGGGTCACAAACGCTGGAAGAACTCCAGCTTTTCATGGCAGCTACTTGCTCCTGCACAAAATGACTGTACTCCTGCAGTAAGCAGAACCAGCTTAACTTTACACATTATTACTTTTTCTGCTATACAGTATATACAATTATTTTGATTAATTTGACATCAATTATCAAAATACTTAGAACAAAATTAAGCTTTTATGATACAGAAGTTCATGCAATATAGAGGACATTAGAGCACTAAGAAAAAGTAGTTTATACAAGTATGGCACATACCTCTGCATCCTCCATCTGTTTAGTCATAGCAGTGACATCAAGTTGTGCTGGTTGGTATTGACATGCCAGAACCTGTTGGACAGTCCGCACCAAACGAATCTCTGGTTCACCAGGAGAGGACTGCAAGTACCATTTTAAATCAATGTGCGGTGTTCTCTATAACATACACAAAATAAAGTTGAAAACAACCATCACGATAATGACATTCAGGTCCCCGGCAGGGGGGGAAAAACAGGTCACTTGTCCCGAACCCCCCAGAACTGGGCCCTCCAACCCAACAAATTATCGAGAGGAATCATTTTTCAAAATGGGCCTATTTGTAATATTTTAGTGACATAAAGCGTGTGGGTTTTTTTCTTAATAACTTTCTTTGAAATAGTGTAAATAATACCTCCCCCATACACAGAAATGGTTTGACCACAGACAACAACCTTGGACTGAGTATATTCAGCGCTCTCCAGGAAATTGTCTCAATTACAGCAGAGCAGGAAAACCAGCCGAGGTGTATTGTTCAGGTGACAGAGAGAGAGGAGGAGAACCATCAACTTAGACTAATCTAAGAGGGTCTGCCTGCCCCGGAGCGTGAAGACAGAAGGATCAGAGTGGGCTAACGACAGTAGGAGGAGCTCGGAGCCCCACTTAATTACAGCGAACTTGCATTTTGACCATCTAAAATGTCACGTTACAATGATACTAGTAAAAAACAAAATTATTAGAAGGGGGGGTTAGATAATGTTTGAGTTGTCTGAGTTGTCTTAGGCCCAGTCCCGACATTCGGGACAGCTGGCCTGATGACAATAATGTGAAGACAAAAAAATAAAACAACTATTTTTCCCTCTTTTTTTGGTGGGAATGAACACTTTTTCTAAAATTAATCAGTATTACACTTGATATCAAAAAGCATTTAAACAGTACACGCCACAAACTGTAAACTCTGGTCATGTGGACCCTCTAATGACAGAGCAGGAAATCATTGTATGTGAAAGGCCTTTCCTGTTGACCTTCCTATCAGTACACAACATCAATCACAATACTGCTACTTGTATCTGTTCACTGTGCATTTATAAATAACTTTTGGAAACACGGAGCTATGCATTTGTATTTTAATTTCCTGTTTCCTGTCCCATCATATTGTGTGCTACTGCAGAGTAGAAACTTGTGTCACCAACAGTGATTGGACAACTTTCTACTTTTATTTCCCTAGCCAGTTCAGAATTCAACCTTTTTTACATACACAGACTTTCACAAATGCGTTTTTTTACGCTACAGCATGTATTGTGTTGTAGAAAATCCACTGTAAATATAACTCTGAGAGGTGCTACTGGCTGATTTCTTTACAATTAAAACCAGTTGATACTCACATTTATTATGTTACTTCTTTCTACCAGGCTCTGTATGTCAGATAAAATATCCTGCATGGTGGATCTCTGTTTGCACGAGTCTGGTGAGTCGTCTGTCTTCTCTCCAGCACCCAGATCAGCTGGCAAACCCTGTACTGTCCTCTCAGGCTCCATGCTTTCTGTGATCACAAACTACAGACACAGAGGATGGGGGAGATGTCACACTTCAGCCTTCTTCTCCACCCCGTGTTTGTCCACTGATGATAACACAGTTTCCTGTTCTTTCCCTGCTCCTATTAGTGTTAATGGTGGCCCAGCAAGTCAGTACAGTTAACACAAGAATGTGCCTGAGTAGGGAGCAGTCTGCCCTTAGGGAGAGGGACTAAGTACTGCCAGTCTTGCCTCTTTATAGATGTAACTGATCTGTCATAACTTGGTAAGACAGGGCGAGAACCAAAACATGACATGAACTAGACTCCTAGATTACAAGCAGGGGAGGTGCCTTTTACACCTCACAGGACCAAAGTGTGTGTTGGAGCAGGGTGTAGTTACACTGGGAAGAGGACTGCAAAGAACACTGAAATATGTCACTTATGTGTTTTATCATATTTTATTTTAAATTGCCTGTGATTTATGATCAGAGAAACAAGATGCTTTCTCTGATCAGTGTAATGTTGGATCTTCTATACACACGACTTGTTGACTTTCTGTGCAGCACCCATTAGATCCATAATTAGCCACAAAATTAGTTTTAGAAAGCTAATTACTGGTTTCTTAAATACAAATATTTTGATATACAGAGGGACATTTTAGGACAGCATTCTTTAGTGGAATCAAATATGAACTGTTTGCAGAAAGAAGACATGCTGTTATAGTGAAGCAATGACAGGTTGTCTTAGAAATTGCTATAACTTCAGCTAAGGTATTTTAAGTTGTTACTTATACTATCAATACATCTAGAAACTTTCTTGTCAGGCCAATTATCATCAGCTTGTACTGTAAGTCCTAGAAAAAGTCTTCGATCTACAGGCAGTTAGCACCCAATTTTGCAGAAGCCAAAAACAGTATAAATGCTACTAAAATAAAGATATGTGTTTTTTTTTTTTGGTCTGTTCTCTATTTGGAGCAGAATTTTTCATTTAGGATTTTTTTTCCCAGGGACACTTTAACATGTGCCAGGAATCGCTGGGTTACCTGGAAGTGAACCACAGTGGTGTGGTGCTCCACAGTTGCACCACTGTTCAACATGCAATTTTGCATTTTGTTGCATATTTTATAGCATAACTTTGCTATGTGAAAAGTAATAATTAATTCTGTGCAATAAATGCATTTAATGGATTTCACTCGTCATAAAAAAATTACATTTTCTTCTTCTGCAAGAGCAATGTTGCAAACAAAGAAGAATGCCAGAACTGTGTGACTGTGTGATTCAAATACCAAATGGTAAGAAGAATATGTTCTAAAAACACAAAAGTTACAGCAAAATTTAGGATAAAATTTTGAATTAAATTACAGCTGCAAAATGTCAAAACTTCTTAAGTTTCAGGAACACCCCCTCCCCCCATTCTTACATGAAGTTCAGATAAGGAAAAGAGAATGATGTGTAAATGTCAAAGAAGACCCTTTTTGGCAAGTGAAATTTAAGATACAAGGACTGCAGATTTAGTTGGAACACCTGGGTCTTTAGCCTACAGGGATGATAGATACCCATGTCTTTCTGAATGTAATCTCTGTTTATGTTACTTTCTCTTTAGAAATTTATGTATTCACACTGGTATGAAAAATCAAGATGCTTTTAAAGCTTTTAAAGACTGTGGGCAGATAACATCATCAAACAATCTAAAACATCATTCTACTGTAGTAGATGTTGAAAAAAGGCTGACATCATTTAATGTAAAGTACACTGTATGTAATCACCGTCTACCCTAACTGCAGGCATAGAAAGTCATGAGAAATCTCTTAGTGGCATCATACGTACTGTAAAAGGATCTGTGTCAACTCTCATACTACATTTATGCTAAAGTTTATAATAGAGAATTGTTAAAAAAACAGAAAATGCAGTCACACATACCCGTCTCTGTGACACCGCTGTGTCCACCACCAAAGGTAACTTTGATTCCCTTTCTTCTTTAAGAAGCAAATCATCTCTTTCTGGCACTTTTGAATGTTTGAACTCTAGGCATTCAGGGTCACTTAATTCTTCTGCAGTCTTTTCATGTCCTGTACCTGTGCTCTGTACAGAGTTAACAGCCATCATCTGTTTATTGTCACCTGCAGATATTTGTGTTTCAGTTAAAACATTTCCAGTTTGCACTGAATCTTCCACAGTGAACAACACTGAGCTCATTGTTTGCTCCTCATGGTGACAGCAATCTGTCACCTCGTCTTGTTTGACATCTGGGAAGGTTGTTTCTGCTGCATTTGCACCAGGGGGCTGACATTCAGAAATGGTGTGACATGATTTGGAGGAATTCAGCAGCTCATTGTGCATTAATTCATAACTTTCTGGGTTTCCTGTATATGACTCTGTGACCTTTTCATTAAGCAGCTCTGCTCTCACTGAGCTGGCTCCAACATTTTCTGTTTCCTGCAAGACCTGTGGCTTCAGTTCCAGCACTATCGTATATACTTTCGTTGGCCTCACATTAGCATCCTCAAACCCCTTTTCTTGAGAATCAGCAGCTGTCTCAAATACGTCTGATTGTGCTTCAAAATTATGGTTCTTCAAGTTTATTTTGTTTGATTCAGAATTGTTTAAAGTCGAAACTCCAGATTTCTTCTCATCACAGTCCATAATTGAAACTTCTGTAATGTCTGCACTGAACAAGCCAGCTTCCTGTGAACATCTCAGTACATCTGGACCAACACTTTCACTGTTCTGCATATCCTGTGGCTCCATATTCAGTATAATTGTAACTACATTCTTTGGAGCCACAGTGATGTCTCCGCAGTGTTTCTCTTGTTCTTGGGCATTATTAATCTTAAATGCCTCTAATTCTGGTGTTAGATGTTCACTAGAAAAGGTAAAGTCGCCAGTGCTATGAGGACTTCTGTTAGTGTTTTCAGTACCATGTTTTAGCCTGAGATCAGTTTTTAGGTTTATTTGTGGGGGGGGAGACGTTAACTGTTGCAATTCTTGTTGGGTTTTTGATTTTAAAACATCTGGGAATTCTTCACTTTGGATTTCGTTAGGGATTAAGGCACATGTTTTGGCTGCTTGCATAATGCTATCTGCAGCGCACATGACTGAAGTATCTTGTGGCACAGAAATACATGTTTGGTCTTGTTTTGTGGTGTATGTTCGAAGCTCAGTAGAAGGTTGATCTTTATGTAGGGTGATGTTGGCAGTGCCTTTGATTTTCATTTTGTTGTCATTCTGATCACTTTCAGAGTTTTCCTTCCTATCTGTTGCAGAAGGGAAGGACAACACTGGAAAACACACAGCTGTAGTTTCCCCAGGCAAAGTTGAAAGTGGTGTGCCACCTTCATCTAATTTCTCTTCCTGATGACCTTGCATGACCTATGACACCCATAAAATTGAAGAAAAATATTAGCCAATCAAACAATACCGACATAATTATTTTGTACAATAGAATTCAATGTCTGAAAAGAAGCTCACCGGGTGTTTAGACAGGTTTTCAAGTGCAAATGTGCTTTCACTGAGAGCAACCAAAGCACATTTCTCCAATTTCTTTGAAACTTCTGTACCCATACAATTTAGAAGGAAATCTTTTTCTGACAGCACTTCATGGAGAGATTGTTGACGCAACAAACCTTCATCCAGAACTGCCTATGAGAACACAGACAGCAAAGAATTAAAAAAGATCTTTTTACATGTAAACTATTGCATAAATAAGACTTACAAAATCTTGCTACTGGCTTTGTGAGACTGTACTCAAAATGACAAAGCAGCTTCTACTGCTGCTGATGTTTAGCAGAGATTTTTATAGCTATTTCTATCTTACTTCAGTGTGTGCTACATGACAATATCATTTGCTTTACAAGTAACCTGTCATAAAATAAAATTGTTTTGGTGATGGCTGAATTACCAGATATTACAATTTATCCTGAGGCAAACATGAACGTATGTTATTCAGTGGTTGTCGTGGAGACATTAGAGTAAAGGTTTAGGGATCTTTGATTTTTTTGGAAATCATGAACGCTTCTACAATCACTGCATCTTAAATAGATCTGATGCTAGATGAAAAATCTGAATTATTTAGGATCCATCTAGTAGGGACCATAAATGAACCCCATTTTTTAGCTTATAAAATGTGTAGTATACTATCTATAAAAATAAATCATTTGGCATTTTAACATTATTGAATGATTATCATGTAAAGTGAACAGCACTGTTCTTAGATAGTGAGGGTGATGGAAAAATTAAGAAAAAAACTTTTGTGATCCTTACTCATGCCAAAATCTAAACCTTTGCTGAAATTAGCCACATCCTCCCTGTGAAGGTTTTAAGCACCACATAGATGAGAAGTTAAGCATAGAGGATGGACCTGTGGCATTTAAAGCTCTAAAAGAAATGAGGTACAAAAAACCTGAGTATCTGTCCAAAACCAGATACAGAAAGGATAATGGTGCTGGTATTAACACAAAGTGCATGCTCAGATTGGGCTAGATGTTTGGTGTTTCTGTATCTGTGGGAAATAATGGCATGAAGAATCAGAGCAAACGTACAGGTTTACTTCTTTTTATATAGTCAGAATTGCTCAATTGATTTACATGTTTTACCTGGCTGGGTGATAATGGTTCGGTTTGTACTGTTTGGCTCCACTGCTGCAGCTGGTTAATGACCTGTCTCATCCAGTTATCAGTGTTTTCAGTACACTCCTGCTTCTTTTCTAGAAATATGGATTTGAGGCTAGACGAGAAAGTTATACAACATTTAAAACATTAAACATTAAAAGACTTGCATTTTCAAGTAACCACATTTTCCCTCAACCATGTCACTTTCTGTCCCTAACACCCCTTTTCCTGGCACATAGTTGAATGGGTTTTCAGAATAACATTGGTAATGACTTTTCTATCAGCCTTTCACTCTTCCAACTCTCCTGCCATATGCTCTGACACCTCAAGAGCAAATTAAGCAAAAGAACAAAATGTCTCCACAAACGTCTTAAAGTTCATGTAAAAAAAACTTCCACTCTGCTTTCATTTCTTTATTTAAATGCATATATTTTTTAACATTAATGTAGTAATGTTTTCATTAGTTTCACAAAGCTACACACAGTAGTTTTTAATCAACACATTAAAAACATGGATACTGGTGATAAATACAGAGGTGGTTAATTATTAAGAAGAATGCAACCTTGAGGACTGAGGTAAAGTACCTGTTGAGGTCTTTGACAACTGCATCAACAGTCAAAGCGAAATCTGCAGGAAGCATTTCTTGTGTTGTGCTCGACTCTCCAGTCTTCTGCAGGTTGTCAACTCTTGCAGCTAACTTTGTCAGTCTCCAATCACCAACCTGAAATGGAAATAAATGCTTCTTTAATTTTACTGTTTCCCATGTGAGTGCTTTGAACAGACAACAGTTGTTAAGTCATTTGGCAACATTTTATATGATCTTTTTAACAACACCTGTAGCGCAGACCACTGCTGTTTGAGCTGGTTGATGTCAGGCAACTCTTCATGGTCCCCACAGAGTTTACTCAGACTTTCAGCCAGGTCTTTCAGTGCTGTCTGTACACAGGGGACCTCGTCCTTCAGTTGCTGAAATCTCTGGTGGTTTTCAGTGAGCGGTGCCAGATTTTTTCTGATGCTGTTTTCTACTGCCCTCTTGTGGCTCTGCAGGTTGCTGACTTGCTGGGAAAGGCTGGTCTGGGCTTCAGCTGTGGAACTGGCTGTGATTGAGTCCTTGAGTGCTGCAAGTTTCAAGAGGTCTTTTTCTATGTCTGTTACTTCTTGTAATGAAGCCTGAAAAGTGGAGATAGTGACTGATAAACATGTTGCTGTGCTTTTAAAAATAGAAACAGAATCATGGTTTTAATGCAGATTGAATGTGAAATAAAAACTGTAAGAGCTTGTAGATGATTCACCAAGTCGGTTTATTTAATGGTTCTCACCTGCAGAGCTGGTAAATCAGTGAGCAGTCCTGCTGAGCTTTCTTTCTGGACTTGACAGGCTGACATCCTTTCCTGCAGGGATGTCAATTTGTGGTGGCAGTCCTGTAGTAACTGGCCAAAATGTTCCTCATTACTCACACCTTCCTTGAGGCGAGAACACACACCCTGTGGACATTTTAGTCACATCAAGCCACAGTTAGAAGGCTCAGTTTCAAGTACACATACTTATTGTGAATATGTTAAAGCAGCGGTGTCCCAGCCTTTTTTTTCTGATGCAACCCTGCATGCATGATGACTTTGTTTGTTGAACTTATGTTTCATGTTCCAAAGACCTTCATTAAAAAACAATTTTAAGGGACTTGTCTGTGTTTATGTCAGTAAAGTTTGCATTTAACTATTACTGTTATCTAACACTGCTTCTATTAGCTATTTTACACCTTTTTAAATGTTTTAAATGTTAATCCAATTATATTTAGCTAATATTTTTTAGTCTAACCTATGTCAACTTGTTACCTAGTTGTCATGCAAACTCAGTGAAAACCATGATTCTCACACATTATCAACATTAAAGTTGAAGGTTTACCTTCAGCTCTGCCATCAGTCCTGACGAGTAGACGTCCAGCTCAACCCAGGACGAATGTTTCCAGATGGTGTCTGTGCTTTTCTCAACCAGTTCCCTCCTTTGTTGAGCTAGAGTGGCAAGAGTTAACTGCAGGGATTCAGCTTCATTGCACAGCTGACTGGCCAGAATATAGGCTTGTCTCCGCTCTGCTATGCCAGGCCAGGGGAATAATATGGGAAGCTGAGCAATTTGGCACTTCAGCTCTTCTACTCTAAAGGTGACCTCCTGTCTCTGGGCCAAGAAGGAGGAGGTGAACTCTGGATTAGCTTGTAGAACCCTGAAGCACCAAGAGACACCAAGCAACAGTTCTTCATACTTAATCATCGTATTGGTTATGTTGTATCAGTCATTATTGTGGAGTAACTGCTATACCTCAGCTCTACTTACCTGCAATAAGGTTCAACCAACTGTAGAAGGTCCCTCCACTGCTGCTCTGTGTTCTGAATTGTTTCCTGAATCTTCTGTTTCACGTCATCTCTGTCACACAACCTTTGGTTCAGACTATTACCAGTAGCCCTCAGCTCTTCAATTCGAGCCTGCCCCTCTCCTGTCGAACTTACCACAGCCTGCAATATAATTTTACAGATTTTATAGATCTGTGCAAATCCTTATTGATCCTGCTGATATAACAGACAATGACATCATAACTGTCCCCTCCAGTTAGTCCTGAGTTTTTCAGCAACACAACAAATGGACACTCCTCATTCAGAAACAAGTAGGAACAAATGCAGATTAAAAGAAACAATAGAGCTGTACGACCACACCCTTACATGACATTACAAACTACAGAAATTACTCCCACTTTAAAACTACCCAAATAATTATTACATATTAGTGTGACATTATTTCACCTTATTGTGTGTCTTATTATGAAGAGACACTCAGCTAATATGTGATTCAGACTAAGAAACCTGAGGAGTATACACACTCAGATTGTTAAAGAATATGATCTGCCATGTGTAGAGAAACTGAGCAGTTTAGTCAGAGTGAGTGAGTGTTTCTTACTTGAGCATGACAAAGCTTCATTTCTACAGGGCTGTGGATGCCAAGACTTCCACTAAAGAGAGAGTCTACAACTTGACTTAGATCTCTGACCCAGGATATTGTGGATGAAGACAAAGCCTCGAACACCTCAACGTCCCTCTTCAGAGAGCTCTGCTTGTCCTTGGAGTCACCTAGTATGTTAGTGTTGAAGTTGCTGGAGGAACAAAGAATGAAAAGACAACTGATGATCAGTTATAGTTTATTCATACACAAAAAAAACTTTATTTTTGTCATAAATTCACCTACACATAATTAACAAGGTTTCATCCTGAAAGTATGTATTTAATTATGAGGAGAGTGTTGGCATTAGCAAACCTGAAGTAAATAAGCATGTGGGTTTAGGTTCCTGTTCCAGCTCTAATTCGGAAATCAGGAATATTATCTATTTTAGGAAACCAGTTCACCTTTGTTGAAGTGCTTCCTCTTGCAGGAGACTAAGATCTTCCTCCTTTTCTGATTTTTCCTCAGCAGTGTTCAGCCATTGGTCCAAATGTACACATTCTTTTTGCAGCCTATAACACACAAACAGCATGAATGCAGGTATACATATGCCACGCATTTGTCGTGAACTATGTGCTCAATACACCATAGCTTAGAGTGACATCATAGTGAGGAAAAGATTATGCCAGAGAACACAAGGCAGAGTTGGGAAAACAAGTTGAACTTGTCTTGCTCTTATTTCTTTCTTCTTCATTATCCAGAGTTTAAAAGAAATTAATCTGTATGCACTGTACTTAGAGCTTGAGTGTCTATATACAATCACTGCAAATATTTTAAAAATAAGTCTGGTTATATATTTTTCTGACCACTGTAGTTTACTTAAATCATACACTCACTAATTCCCTAAATGTGTAATAATTAATGTCTAAAAAAAGCTCCAATAAATGCACAATTCACTCCCTTTGAGTAACATTTGATAAAATAGTGTCCAGCTGTTTTGTTTATTAATATAGTATTTATGTTGTCTGGCATATTATATCTTTAGTTAGAAAATGACAAAAAGGAAAACAGAACTTGTCTAAACAAATCTGCCCAGCTGCTCTTCTTAAGCTCTCTGTAGATTTGTAAATCTACATTGTCTGTTACTGTACCTATCCAAGTCCTGGATATTCTTCTCAGTCTGTTCTTGCACCTCAGAGAGGAGCCGATGAGTGTTTCTGACTTTCTCTTGCAGCTGGACACCTTCTGCAGATAGATCCTTTAGGCTATCTCGGCTTGCTATAGAGGCTAGAACACGGAGATCCTGTAGCAAACTCTCTGCCTGTTCATCCTGGGTCTGGAGCTGCCAACATAGTTCCTTTAGAAGAACATAAATTACCGTTAGTGATTAGTATTTATCTTAGTCATCAGTGATTAGACTTTAAAGACAAAGTGCAGAATATTTAGTTTTTATATCATCTGAAGAATTGAAAAACTGAGTTTGTTCTAATGGGAAACAGTTTGTTGCTTTCATTAAATTTTTTTCAGCGTCTAGTTTAATTTCTGTTAAGGATACGCTTTGTGTGACACCTCTAGGGAAACATCATGCATCAGAATTTTTAGAGAGCACCAACCAAAAATTAAGATAAATACTTTTTTCACAGTGGGAAACATTTATAAATGCAACAAATGTGCTGTCCTGAAACGTCCTGCTTAGATAGTTTTTTTTTTTTAGATAGACACATGCTACTAATTACATTTTAATCAAATTAAGAATGTTTGTTAAGTCACTTATTTCTGCTGTCATGTCTCTCAGGATACAAAAAGACTCCCAGAGTGTACAAACAACAATTTAAAGGGTCCTGAAGGAACCAAGTAAAAAAAAATGCTGAGGGATGTTTTGTGTACTTCAAATAAATGTTGTCAAGTGAATGTGTTTAACCTCTTTTAACGTAGATGCTGAATTATGTTAACAATGTAGGTTCTGAAGTATTGTTTTGACATTAGTTTTTATTAAGAGTCATATTTGTTCTTCATGTAAGGGAATAAATTTTCTTTTCATTAGATTTAAATTTAATTTGTATAATACACATAGATGATTTCTACTTTGCAGTAATGCAATCAAACTAAAATGGCCACTAATAAATCCAGCTTTGCAGCACTTATACAAGATGTAATGATTGTCGTAAATCCAAACAGTCTCTCTAACTTTATCTCAGAATTTACCTCAAGTTTTCTAAGGATAGTTGTAACATCTGAGCCACTGAGAGTGAGGAGGGAGTCCTGAATCTTCTGGAGGGAGTTCAAGCATTTGGCCATCCTGACAGTAATTTGTCCCTTAGCAGCCACCATCTGCCTGTAAACATCCTCAGCTTCAGAAGCAAGCTCTTTCAGCTGCTCTAACTTCTTCCTCATCTGGGTCTCAACCACCTAAACCAAAGACAATCAATCAAGAGTCACAAAGTTTACTATCATGCTTTGTAGCAGGTTTCTGTGTTCCAGAAAGGTACATTCCATTCTCATAGCGAAAATTATTATATGACTGAAAAGTTGAACTAGACCAGACTGAGTTCATATATGGTACAATTTTCATATATAATATTCAAAATATTCATAAATCATCCCAGTTGTTTTATTTTAACCTGAAACAGTTTGAAGACAGACACTGAACCCAGAGCTACATGTTTACCTGCAGCTCCAGAGGGAGCTCTGTGCTTTGAAGGAGTGACTGGATCTCAGTGGCTCTTCGGTGGAAATGCTGTACACTCTCGTCTTGAGCCACAATCTCATTCTGGAGATAGTGTGAGAGCGTTTGTTGTTATTCAAAAGAGCTGTAGAAATCTGGAGATAAAATCTGGAGAGAGAGGTCTAAAGCCATAAATCAACAGGAAATCAGTTTTACCTGCAGTGTCTTGATGTCATTCTCTGTCTGAAAGGACGGAGACTCAGCAAACACTGCTAGTTTGTTTGCAGTCCAGCTCTTAACGTCGGCCCCCAACCGCAGGACTCCATCCCACAGAGTCAGGCCAACATGCAGGTTCTCTAGGTGGGAATCTGTTCTTTCTGATAACTGCAAAAAATTTAAGTGGCAATTAAAAATAGCACTCATCTTACTCAGCGGAGCTAAATAACTTTGCAGGAAACAAACTTTGTATACAATTGTACAAAATAATAAATTAAAATCTCTTTAAAAGGGAAATGTGGGTTGAGAGTTTAAAAATGACAAACTCACGTCCAACCATTGGTCCATTAGCGCATCAGCTTCGCTCTCAAAGGGGATGATGGTGCATTCTGGGATCTCACGTAGATGAATGTAAATCTGCCTGCAGACACTTCTCACTTGTTCTATGCGTTCCGCAAGGCCATTCAACTCTGCTTTTGTTCCCTGGACCTTGGAAATCACACACACACACATAAAAGCATCAACTATGAAAGTTTGTTTACTCATTAATCAAAGCAAAAAGTGTAACATACTTTACAATATAATCTTTGTAAGTTGTCTTTCCCAACATAAGAGGCTTGTTCACTGATAGTGCTTTCTGCTCTCTGCAATGCCCCAGTCAGGTCACCACGAATCATCTGAAACTTCTTTAGCAGCTCTGTTAGGATGCAACACTGCTGCAGCCTGTAAGTGATTCATAAGACACATAAAAACACATACTGTACAAACTCAACACAACTAGCGAGTGATGTAGTAGTAAATAATAAAGCACGGAATCAGTGATAAAGCTTCTCACTGCTCCTCTTGTCTTTACCGTTCTGTAACAGCTTTTGTTGCCTCTTCCCAAAGATTCTCCACTTCACTGGTTTGACTCACAGCACAGGTTCCTGATGAAGATGCATCTCGTATGTGTTGCAGCTCAGAAAGGAGACTAGAAAGACGATTTCTTAGCTCTGTCATGACACGTGACCTGGAGAGGATGAAACAAACATTTATCCAACTAGTAAATTGGGCCATGAATGAACAGTGGGACAAAACAGCAAACTCTTTGTCCTAATGAGGTTTCTGGGCGTGCAGATCTCTGATGATCTCTCCTGGACTGCAAATACCACGGTGGTGGTAAAAAAGGCTCAGGAGGAACAACCTGGAGGAGAGGCTACTGGTGACATTTTACATTTTACAGAGCCACCATAGAGAGCACCTGTACCGTCAGGCCGACGGTACAGGTGCATTTTTTTATGTGACCTGTACCGTCAGGCCGACGGTACAGGTCACATAAAACCAGGACAAACAGATTCAGGGATAGCTTCTTTCCCAGAGCTATCACCGTAGTAAATAAACACAAAAACAAATAAAGAAGAACCTGTCTACACATACACATACACTGATCATGTGCAATAGCAATTTATATGTGCAATACGAATCCTTTCCGGCACTGAAACCTCATACTGTCATTATATTATTAATGCTGCTATTTTTGTATAATGCTGCTATTTTTTGTATATATTTGTACATATTATTTTGATTGTACTTTTTACATTTTACAGTTATATTTATATTGTATTTTGCACCAAGGGAGTGGCACTCCAATTTCGTTGTAAATGTAAATGCTATTCTATTCTATTCTATTCTATTCTATTCTATTATATTCTAATGTACTGTAGTAAACATCATTCTGGTATTTCACCCAGGTTATAAGAACAAAAATCTGTTTTTAATTCAATCTAATTCAGTACCTACCTATGCTGCAGAGCAGGAAGAGTTGGCTCCTGCAGGCCCAGCTGCCCAGCAACTCCGCTTATCTCTCTCAGTGCTCCTAATAAGACACCTCTCCTCTGGACCAAGCTCTCCTCCTCTCCCCTGTTCTGGATGCTTTCTCTTCTTCTCTGGTCCTTGACATCCCATTTAGTCCTCCATAATTCAGCCATTTGGCCTTCCTCCCCTTCGGTCTTCATTCCATTCTCTCCATCCAGCCTGCTCCTTTTGGCCTCTAACTGTGACTCCTCTTGTGCCCCTCTGGAAGTGGGTTGCTCCTGCTGTGGTGAATTATCCCCAGTCTTTTTCTCACATACTTCAATATGATTCAAAACTTCAACACTGTACATTTTCTCCTCTCCCACTAGATTTATCTCATCTTTTCCATCCCTCTCCCTGTCTTTCACCAGTCTTTTTTTCACATCCCCAACATGCTTGGACAATAATCTCACAACATCCTGGCACGTCACAGTTGAACCAGTCATTGTCAGAGTCATCCCTGCTGCCTTTAAAATGCTGTCAACACTATCAGATTGTTCTGTTGCAATGTTTAAGCTCTGCTGCATTACTGCTTGCCAAGAATGCCTCTCCTGCTCCCAGTCTGCTTCGTTTTGCTGCCTGTTGGGATCCTGGTTCGCCAGCAAGGTTTGGATCTCTGCCTTGATTTCCCTCACTGTGGCCAGGAAGCGATCCAGAGCCTGGGCAGCTGAGAGAACCTTCTCCAGCTGCTGTCTGAGCTGTTTGAGATGATGGACACTGTGGTGGTGAGCTTGGTAGAGGGATGAAGGGGATGCGGCTTCTGACTGTTGTCTTTTCTCTTCACTGCTTTGTTTTGATAGCTTTTTAATTTCAGCCTGCAGCGTGGCATCCATTTCCTGGGTAAGACATCAGAGATTAATAATAATGTTGCAATGCATATTGCAGCACAGAATTAAAGTGTTAAAAAGAAAAATGTACCGTTAAGTTAGCTAACAGTTTAGGATCAATCAAAGTGAATGAGGAGATGTCCATAGACTCTCTGATGATCTTGTGCAGTTTTTGTGCAATCAGTGTCATCTGATCATGTGCAGCATCCATCAGGTCAGCAGTGCTCTCCAGAGATGCCATCCTAACACCAACAAAGTAAAACACACTTTAAGTTAAAATAAGCTTTTATTAGTAATAAAGTATTATTATTCCTTGTAAGCATATGTGCATACATTGGCTAATAAATCAAATTCTGATTTGTTTGCTCTACCTGTAAGCCTTGACAGTCTTTTGAGACACATTTTGTCAACAATGTGATAACTGTATGTCTTAAGTGATTATAAAATACTTTTACTTAATGTAAGAGGTGTAGGGTACCTGCTCTGTATGCCTCTCCACTCCCGAGTCAACTGCTTCCAGTCCCTTTCCACATCACCCATGTCTTTCCTGGTCATAAGAAGGGAGGACTGCGATAACTGGTCATACTGCAGCTCAAAATCAAACCACAGTGCCTCTGTCTCATGTTTTAAAGCCTGTTGAGAGGAGATGTTTGCAAAGCAATCAAAAGGCAAACTACAAAGTCTGAACATCCTGATTTGGATGTTTCAGGTCAAACCCTTCCTTGGTGAGTAGGTTTGATTGTTCTAGGTTGTAAAAATGCATAAAAGCACAGGTGATGAAGAGCTTTTTGTAGTTTTTAAGTATGCCTGTAAATGGGTGTAGTAACATAAGTGATGCTTCAACTTGCCTCTATTTGCTTCTTTTGGTTCTGCAGGGTAGAGATGGTGAATGGACCTGAGATACATTTATCCAACTGTTCCTTGTTTTTCTGGAGTTGACACTGAAATACCAAGCAGGACGTTCTGTACCTACAGTGAAAGATTCACACATCATTTCAACATTTATCATAGATAAATGAGAGGCTGAGTGGAGGCAAAGCCTGCTGCAAAATCTGTACAAGTTCCTCTTGCTAGTGTCTTTAATTCTTATTTCACTGTAGTGAAAACAGGATGCATGATAAATAAGTGTATTAGAGGTCATTCTTTAAGGCCAAACATTAACATCCAGTACATTCTCCAGCCACAACCTCCAGGAGTACACGGACACTGTACTCTCCTACATCAGGAACTGTGTTGACAATGTCACCG